>JAPKLW010001772.1:1120-49173 GCA_026898455.1 Plectranthus barbatus | reverse complement strand
ATAAAAGGGTTACATGGTAAATTTGCAGCTCCCCATATCTTACCCATGATTTAATTTGCTAAAATTTCGGAACAATTTTAAATTAAATATGGGACGAGATCCAGAATTGATGGAGCGGTTATCTTGAAAATTTTATCGAATTCGCTGCAATATTAAGAGATACAAGTTGCAATATTAAGAGGAAGAAGTTGCAATACGTGATTTTTTTTTAAATCAAAATTATATATGCACGATTTTTCACCCCTAATTTTGTGGAATTTGATTTCTAAAATACGTCATTTCAAAATTAAATTATATTTACTTCCTAATTTAATGGGATTGGTTATTTGAATTATAGTATTTCAAAATTAATTTCATTTTCTTCAGAATTTTCTAAAAAATTGCAGTATTTGGATTTGTTGCATAATTTAGAGAAAAAAAACTGCATTGTTTAGAAGTCAAAGTTGCATATGTAGTTATTTTGTTTTGTAATTAAAATAATATTTACACGATTTCCCCCTGATTTCGTGAAATTTGATTCCTAAAATAATATATTTCAAAATTAGCTAATATTTACATCCTAATTTTATGGGATTGGATCATTAAATTTTTGAATTTTAAACCAATTTTTATGTTCTTTGGGATTTCAAAAATTAAGTGATTTTAAAAGATCATAAATAAAATTCAACTTGTTATCAATAAAAAATTGCATTTTTTATACAATTTAGTTTCAGTAAATGATATAATTATTTGCAATAATTTAATGTCTTATTCACGGATCCATACAATTACACAAAAAAGTCAATTTAAATTTTTTAAAAGTAAATTACTATCATTGCTATTATTATGAAAATCATGTGCAGTATTACAAACATAATTACTGCATATTTCCTGACAGCAACATCTTTACTAAAGACAAGAAAAAAACAGAATTATCACGCGATAAATACAAGCAGTAATAATAAAAAATTGCAATAAATATGTTCTATTTATGCATGTTTACATGCGGAATAACTGCATATTTTCTAATGAAATTATACACTATAATTTCGAATTCAACAAAGAAATTAGAAATTCTAATTCAACCAAGAAATCAGAAATCAGAAATTTCAAGACTCAATTTGAACAGTAACATCAATTAATTAATTTTTCAAATTTCGCAGACAATAATTTGGCCAAATCTAGATTTCAATCGGCAAAAGAGTTGAAAAGCCCCAAACTGCACGAAATTCAGGACAAATTTGAAGTTTATGTTGAGCGCACGGGCTAACGACAGAAATTTCCAGAATTAATTCGAAAGAAATCTGAAAATTCTCAACTCGTACAAAACGTAGATCGCCCAAACTGAGAAAATCCCCACGGTGTGGCGCGCTCACATCAGGTGGTGGAGGGTGAAATCCGGTGGAACCAGACTCACGGTGGTGGAGAAGAAGGAGTTTTCTTGAATTTCTTGGAAAAAATTGGTGGGGAGAGAAGAAGAAGAAGAAGAGGAATGGAAGGCATCGACTGAAAAGAATTATGGAAGGGAAAGATTTGATAAAATAAATTGAGAGAAAATCATGCAAATAGTTATGGTATGAAATAATTAAAAATTATAATACCCATAATACCCTAAAATATTAATAAAAAAAATTAATCAATTAAATAAGAAATTAAATCCGGACCGTTAATAATTAAATATGGATGGATTAGATTAGTTCTCATCTCACATTTGGGAGGTGGTTCACATATGATTACTCATCTATATATATATATGTATATATGTATATATAGAGAGAGAGAATGGATCATATGCTAAAATGTTAGAATATAGTACTAAATAAGAATAAATCTTAAATTTTTGATTTTGATGGATGAATGATCGAGATTGAATTTTTAGATTAACAATTATTTATTTTAATGTGAGTGGTTATGCAATTCAATGAAATATAAGATAAAATAAAATAAGCATAATACACTAATTAATTAAATATCATTAGCACAAATAAATTTTTAGCATAGGATCCATTCCCTATATATATATAAAAGTTCATGGTGTAACCGGCGTAATTGGCCATCATGCCAGTTATGCAATAGAAGGCAAGGATAAATTTAGGGGTAACCAAATTGAATTGAGTGAGTAATGCTTTATTTGAATTTGATTTATTTATTACTGAATTGAGTTTCAATTTTTTTTCGAAAACTTTAAAGTCGACGAACTAAGTAACTTTATAAATTTAAATTATATTAAAAATATTTATTATTTTTTAAAACAATTGTTTTATTCTAACAAAATTCCATAACTTATGTTAATAATATTATATTTTATACTCCCTCCGTCCCATAACATTAGTCCTGTTTTCCTTTTTCGTTTGTCTCAAACATTAGTCCTCTTTCCTAAAATAGAAAATTAATACACACTTATTAATAAAATATTAATTTCCTCTATCTCTACTCGCATTGGTATCTGTGCCGGAATGAAACAAGACTAATGTTATGGAACGGAGGGAGTACTATTTTAGATAAGGAATTTACTCACCGGCTCATTAATTGAGAATACAATATGGCTTGAGTTGGGCTCCTTTAGTTAATGAACTTCAATTAATGAGTTCGAACATGCTATAGAGTGAAAATATGAATAGTTTACCAACAATTTAATTTATTTATGACACTAAAAATATGTAAACCGAAATTTATTCCACGTCAAAGTGATGTTATTTTTGGACTAGTGAGAGAGAACTCGATCACTAGCCAACATTATTTACATCCCATACATATTTATATTAATAAGACCACACACATTACATCTATCCAACTAGTGGATAACTATGAGTCTCAGACCACTTGACGGATGCCGTCAACGCCGGTATTGACAAAGGTGGAAGTGAAGTACCAGGCGATGACGTCGTGGTGGGCTATCTGGCCTCCGGTGGAAGCCGAGAGCCCGACTTGAACCTGCTGAGGGAGAATGGCTTTCAAGTCATAGTCATAGCTGACATCAAAAGACTTGGAGCCGACGGTGACGTGAACGGTGATGGCTCTACGGGCTTCCTCGAAACGTATCAGGGCAGTCACCTCCTGCCCGACAAGCGCATCGACGCGAGTTAGATTGCTGGATGAGCGCGAGCCGATGTTGATCCCCACATGACGGTAGTCTGGATCCCACGCATTACCACTGAAGATGTCGAACTCCACCGCGAATATGGCGGCGCTATTGCCTGAGGCATCGTAGATCCCGAAGTGGCCGCCGGTGGAGCTCGGAGGAATCGCGTAGTCGACGGGGGCGATGAAGAAGGTGAGGCCGTCTGCAGGGTTGTCGTCGACTGCAGTGATGATGAATCTTACGGTGGTCTGAAGGTCGACCTCGCCATTCGGCGCCCAGAATGTCACCGGGCTGTTGTGCACGACGCGTCCGATGTTATAGTTCTTTGGGTTTCCAGAGTCGTCGGTTTCGATGAGGCGGAGGCGGGGGTTGCCGCTGTCGAAGTGGGCGCCGCCTTGGAGGGTTAAGGTGGGTGGTGGGCTGCCGTTGAAGTCGTAGGTGAAGGAGGTTGTTTGGGAGTTGGCTACGGCGAGGAGCCAGGCCATGGCGGAAAGAAGAGGAACTAGGGTTTGAAGGAAGTTGGCCATGGCTGCTATCTGTATTTTGCTTTAATTGTGGGTGATAGTGCAGGCACTCTTATATTGTTCCTATTTATAGGAGTTTTAGTCCCATGCATCGACAAATTGGGTGGGGACGAAATTATTTTGGGATAGGAAAGTAATTTGCACAATTCTCCACATCTCATGTTTTAATTTAAGAGGGGAGTGTCACAATTTCACACTCCGTTCCATTTATATATACGTTACTATTTAGGATGTTTGAATTATATGATTCAATTACTATATTTGATATTATTCTTTTCAAGTAATTTACAAATATATTGTTAGAAACTGAGTAATTTATCTTTTTCGATGTGTCAAAACTTTCTTTAGTCCTAAGATTTTAGTACAGTCTTTAATGTACTCCTTGTATAGGATTTATTAAGTTGTAATAGACTAAAAATTGAAGATGAAGATCGAGCAGACAGAAACTCAATCCCTAAGGAAGAAATTAGAGATATCCATGCTCGATGACAAGAATCATGTTTCGGAACTTGTAGTGAAACTCGAGATGTCTCCAAGTGGTGTGTCAAAAATTGTTAGGTGTTGATATAGAAATCCCACCTCTAAAATTGATGTTTTGATGTGTCAAAACTGTGTACCAAAGTCTAGGCCTTACAGTTATTACCTCATGTAATCCTTGTATAGGATGATTGAGTTGTAATAGTCTAGGAGAAGAGAACTGTCAAAAACTGTGTAACTGTTTTTGAAAAAGAAGCCGTCCAAACGAGAAAACTCTCAAGGACAAAGGACGAGAAAACTGAGCAGAGTAATGGATGCAGAAAACTATGCAAACAACATTTTCAACTATCAAGGATTGCATATCAAAGAAAATTGTGGACATAGTTTTCATAAAGAAACTGTTGAGAGGCGCTCAAAGTTTCAGGACAAAACAATTTCACGTCCAAGGAATACGTGAACAGCAAGATGCCGAACAATCATAGAAGCACATTAAAGAAACTAATGATGAGAGATGGAGAAACACTCAGTTATAACTAGCGTACAACGTTGTTTGGCGTCTGACACATCAAGTACAAACTGCCCTGCAAAAAGCATCGCAGTGGTTTAAAAAGGGCAGAGGAGCAGGTCTGCTTTACAGAGAAGGATGGGCTCTGATTGGACATCCTTCGAAATGTCTCTAATGGCTATTTTCAAATCTCCAACTATAAATAGCAGGAGGATTGGAGAGACACATGAAGCAGTTACGAAAGAATTTTGAACACATTAAAATCTTGCCGTCACTCTGCTGAATTGAAAACTCTAACACATTGAAAGCTCTCAACCGAACGACATTATTTTCGTGTTTCATTTATTGAACACGAGGCATTATTGCTTAAGGAATCTTTTGAGATTCACCTTGTGACCTAGTGTTGATCACTGTAAAATCTACAGATTAATTATAACAACAGTGACAAATAAATTTATAAAGAACCCTAAGGTTATCGAATCCAGGAGAATTGTATAACAAAATTATCCTATGTACTAACTATCATCCTAAGATTCATTGTTTGAGGAAACAGAAAATCGGGGTTTTGATTTGGAAAATAAAGATTACAATACTGAAAATTAAAGAGGTTTTGAAATCAAATTTAAAGGAACACAGATTCTAGGGAAGAAATCTTATTATGGATAACATGTAAGAACCAATTAATTTAACAGGTGGAATACTACAATAATGCTATATTTCCTTGGTTGGACAAATATAACCTAGATTACTAATTAGTGACTATCTCCGGTCGGTCTCAAGAACACCAAATTAGTCAATCTGATAAGCAAATCAGTTCAATTCCTATAGTCTAATACATCTCATTGGATAGTATAGAGTATATCATGCATTCCTAATCTCACTATCAATATTCACCTTTCAGTCCTTCTATCAATAGCTAGACATCTAAATTAATCGTCGCCTTTCGGTTCTTGAATTAATCTAGAATTATAAAATAAACACAGGAATCATGAACCTAATTAATTAATTCTAAACATGCATCCACAATAATATCAACCCTAGAATCCACTAGGGTTTCTAGCCACTCATCGCAGATAGATATCCAAAAGAAAACATATTAAATTGCATAAAAGTAAAGAACTTACAATAAAGATAAAGGGTTTCGTGTTTCCCAACTCTCAAAACTCTAAAAACTAAATTGCAGAATGAAAATATGATCAGAGGTCTGTAAAATATGAAAGGATTTTTCAAAAAGCCGAATTTAGTGGGCCATTTATAGAGGATGTGTATCCTATCAAATCTAGGGCTAAAGATATGATATAATCCAAAATTGATCGAATTTCCACGCCAGCAGGTTCACGTCGATCGATGTGGCTTCTACGTCGATCGACGTGAAATGTCCACGTCAATCGATGTGGATTCCACGTCGATCGATGTGGTCCTGTCTCGCTCCCTTCTGCGCGGTCTCACGGTTTTGGCCATAACTTCCTCTCCCGTACTCCGATTGACCAGATTCCAGTTGCATTAGAAAGCTAACTCGCAGCTCTATCCATTGCCATGCGCCAATAGCCCGAATTCTTCGTGTGGAAGAACGCTTCACTGCTACTCTTGCACGTCACTGCTTTCTGAACGGTTATCCAGTGAATTTGGTCGATAACCTGTAGAAACATACCGAAGCACGCATAATACCAACCAATATAGACTCATGCATAAGATATATATATAAAATCTATAAACTTCATTGAATAGTAGATAATAATATAGTTAAACGAGTAAATTAATGAGCTTATCAAACCCCCCAACTTGATTGTTTGATTGTCCTGAATCAATAGACAAGAAATAAATCAAAAGATCATGCGATTAAAGTGCAATGCCTCACAAGATTCATCACAGTCAAGGATCAAAAATCCACTACACACAAGCAATTTGAAATAGACAGAAAATCCATCAATTGTGGAAGAACTCACAGGAAGTGTATCACTCAACTCTCAAGTGTTTAAGGTATAGATGAAAGCACTCAACGACATGTATAAAGATATTTCTACCATAGGCTTGCAAATTTTCTATTATCTCCACTGCTAGAATGTGTACATAAGTCGAGAATCAAAAAGGACTTTCAATAGGTTGTAACATAGGCTTTTGTGATGGGTAGGAGAATTTGGCCAAGTGACTAAATATAAATTGAGTTGATCACTCTCAATAAATCTAAAACCACCATCTTACTTCATTCACCCACTCTCCTTGAATTTTTCAATACATAACAAGGCTTCTTTTCATTTTCCACTCTCTTCTTCTTTTTTTTTTTCAATCCTTCTATGCTCTCAATAATTTTGTTTATGAATTTGAGCTTATAAGGATAAGCTCACAACATTTTTTTTTCTTGAGCTCAACTTTTTTTTTTGCTCACCCAACAATTATTATCTTATCCTTCTCAAATAAATATCCCAACCCACATCTTATAGACAAGAGTGATCCCATCACTTTTTCTCAACTTTATGGACAAAGAAAGAAAAACATATAGGCTCAAAAGGGCTGACTAGGGATAAATTTTTAATTAGGACAGTGTTTGGGATAAGAGCTAAACAAAGATGGCCTAAAATCATTTCCTAAACTTGTGCACACTATGCAGTCTTAACACAGAAAATAGGCAAGTTCTAGAGAAATTAAAACACACATGTGAATCTCACATCAAAGGAAATAAGGCTCAAAATCTCACACAAGGGTTTAAAATTTTCTTCCACAGTTAATTTCAAATAAGCTCAATCAGCATGCAAGTGTAAGTGTCAAATCAATTATGTCATGCGGTATTCTATATTCATTGGCATCTAACCACAATCACAATCGATTCAAACTCAACCCTCAATTAATTCAAATCTCACAATCTTATTCGGGTTATATCAAAACTCAAAAATGTTCCCCACAAAATAGCATAAAACTTAAAAAAAAATCAAAGGCGGAAAGCAGAATAAATAAAAGATAGAACGTTCCATCTCTTGTCCACATCACCCCAAACTTATTTCCAACTCGAAGAGGGGAATAAGTTTGAAAAGCAGACAAAAGAGGGAACGATACCTGTTAGTTGATTTCAAACATCAACTTTTTATCCCCCAGAGTCTTCAAACATTGCGCGACGTGAAATAGTGGTTGTTGGCACTTTGCGTGGATCGACGCAGGATGGCATCGATCAACGTGAAGCCTTCTTGCTGATCCTCACTATGGATCGAAGTGTATCAAGTTGGGCTGCTCGGCATCGATCGACACCAGGCTGCGTCGATCGACGTCGAGCTGTACTCCAAATTATTTTTTACTGCAAAACAACTGTTAACAAAAACAATAGAAAACACGTAAAAGGTTGGGTTATCTCCCAACAAGTGCTTGATTTAACGTCGCAGCTCGACGATACCTCAAATCACCACCAGGGAGGTCGGGTTCAGACTCGCCGACCTTTGGCATCCACCATGTAAACCTTCCGGTCTTTGGCAATGGTGGTGAGTGCAGAAAAAGGCGGCGTAGTTGACACTTTCACCCCTCCGTTTCCTCGCTCTCACTCGATGGCAGCTGCTTCCTCCTCCTCAGATTCATCGCCTTTTTCAGTAAAAGAGATCCAATTGCACTCCGCTTTCTTCTTGCTCTTGTCGATCACAAAGGTGATCTTCTCATCGCTTGCTCGGAGTGTGATCTCGCCGCCTCGACATTCAATGAGAGTAGCACTGTTGTCGAGAAACTTACGCCCGAAGATCATGGGCATGTTCTCGTGCACCACAAAATCTGCAGGAAAAATGAGATGGCCCACGCGAATGAGCATATCCTCTAGTATACCTTTCAGGCGGGACACAGACCACAATCTGCAGGGTGATCGTCGTGGGCCTCATCTCTTTGATGTTGATACGCTTGTAGATGGAGTACGGCATCAGGTTGATACTAGCCCCAGTATCACATAGTACTCTCTCGAATGTGTGTCCCCCAATCTCAACCGGATAGAGAAGCATCCAGGATCGCTTCTCTTGATGGGCACCTGCTTTTGAAGTAGCAGGTTGCACTGCTCGTGGAACTTGACCGTCTCATTCTCCACGAATTGCTTCTTTCCACTCATCAATTTTCGGAGGTACTTCATGTACCCCGGGATCTCCTTCAGTGCTTCAATCAGCGGGATGTTGATGCTGACCTTCTTCAGATTCTCCATAAATTTGGAGAACTTTGAGTCCTCTTTCTGCTTCGTGAACCGTTGTGGGAATGACATAGGAGGGGGTTGATCTTCAGACTGCTTCAGCTTTGCGCTTGGAATGGACTTCTGCGTTGATCGATGTGGCTCTATCTTCTGTGTCAATCAATGCGGGAGGTGCGTCGATCCACGTGGCTCTATCTTCGTTGTCGATCGATGCAGGAGGTGCGTCGATCGACGTGGATCCCTCTCTTGTGCAATTTTGCTCCTTTTCACCTCCAAAATCATTCATAACCATCTCGGGACTCTTGTAGCTCGTCCCAGACCTCAGAGTAATTGCATTCACTGAATTTTCCTTTGCTGGGTTCACCTCTGTTGTACTTGGTAACTATCCCGGCTTATGCTGATTGCTGAGAGTAGTGGCGATTTGGCTCAGTAGGGTGTCCAACATCTGAAGATGTTTCATCATCAGCTGCATGTGGTTGGCCATCCCCTTGACCTCGGTTTCTACTTTTTCAAACCAATTATCAGAGCTCTTGATGAACTTCTCGAGTGTCTCTTCTAAAACAGACTTCTTCCTTTCCAC
This sequence comes from Plectranthus barbatus, assembly GCA_026898455.1. Taxonomy (NCBI): domain Eukaryota; kingdom Viridiplantae; phylum Streptophyta; class Magnoliopsida; order Lamiales; family Lamiaceae; genus Plectranthus; species Plectranthus barbatus. Next base: position 39,879 of record JAPKLW010001772.1, on the reverse strand, counting down.
GATCTCTCTTCCAGTACCTACATCAATATCGGGTGGAGGGTGCTCTGCTGTAGAAGGGTTAGAATATGAAAAACCAGGGTGAGTTCTCCCATGGTTGTAATGATACCCCTGATTACCTCCTCGATAGTTATTCTGACAACCACCTCCAATATAGTTTACTTCTGCTCTAGCAGCTCCAGATGAGCTGCTCGCCCCCGATTGATGTTGTCAGCCTCCGCGGGTACTATGGCCATGCTTGGCTCAGCTGCAGCGGTAGCTGTGGCTTTTGCTGCTTCCAATTTTGCAATGTCTTCCCGGAGCTTTTTCACTTCAGCAACCACGTCGAATTCTGGCTTTGTCTCGACTGCTTTGACTGGTAGCTGCCTCTCGGTCAGCCACTGATGGCTGTTCAGAGCCATATCTGCCAGCAATCTCATTCCCTCGACTCCACTCTTCTTCATTAGGATTCCCACAGCAGATGCATCAACCAACTCCTTCATGTGTGGAGTCAGCCCTTCGTAGAAATGACAGACCTGCATCTCTAAATCAATCCCATGCCCAGGGCAGAGCCGCAAGAGCTCCTTGTACCTCTTCCATGCCTCATGTAGTGATTCATCATGTATCTATTTAAAATGAGTGATAGCAGCTTTCCTCTTCAGCAGTAAGCTCGGCGGGAAGTAGTTGGTGAGGAATTCTGATCGAAGTTCCTCCCATGTCCCTATCAAACTCTTACCCAATCCGGCAAACCAAGACCGCACCTCGTCTCTGAGTGAGAATGAGAACAGTCTCATTCTGATTACATCTTGGGTTACTCCATTCTGCTTCATAGTGTCACACACCTCAATGAACTGGTTGAGATGGGCATATGGATCTTCTACAGCTCTCCCCGCAAACAGATTTTTCTGCACCATCTGAATAAGGCCTGTGCGTAGCTCCAAGTTGTTGGCATCAATGCCAACTCTGAATCCGGCCTCAGCTTGCTGTGGAAGAAATCGATCAAAGATGGACCTTTGCAGAACCACAATCTGCCTGATATTCAAGTCTGCCAGTCTTGCAGCTTGTTCTGCCTGAGTAGCCTGGGCTGCTTCTAGTTGTGCTCTCAGCTGTTGTACTTCATTCACAAATTGCCTATGCTCCTCGGGAGTCATATTTTGCAGAGGTGCTTCAGGATTCTCTGCCATCTCTCGTTGTTTGTCTTTTCATTTCTTTTTTATTTTCTTGGAGGTTGCTTCAATTTCAGGGACAAAAGCCTCGAGTGTTTTTCCTTTGGCTCGCGTGTTCATGCACCTGCGCAGAAAATAGGTAGATATCGGTTCGGCATCGATCGACGTGGATTCCACATCGATCGATGCAAGAGAGTGGTCGGCGTTGATCAACGCAAGGTGTGCATCGATCGACGCAGTAAAAATGATCAACATCGATCAATGCAAATGGGATGCAGACACGAAATCTCACACATGCACGCGTACAGAAAAATAAAACTCAATCCAATAAATCCTAGCACGAACTAATAACAAGAAAAAATCTAACAATTCCCCGGCAACGACGCCAATTTGATCACTTTAAAATCTACAGATTAATTATAGAAATAGTGGCAAATAAATTTATAAAGAACCCTAAGGTTATCAAATCCAGGGGAATTATATAACGAAATTATCCTATGTACTAAATATGATCCTAAGATTCATTGTTTGGGGAAACAGAAAATCGGGGTTTTGATATGGAAAATAAAGATGACAATACTGAAAATTAAAGAGGTTTTGAAATCAAATTTAAAGGAACACAGATTCTAGGGAAGAAATCTTATTATGGATAACATGGAAGAACCAATTAATTTAACAGGTGGAATACTGCAATAATGTAATATTTCCTTGGTTGGGAAAATATAACCTAGATTACTTATTAGTGACTATCTCCGCTCGGTCTCAAGAACACCAAACTAGTCAATCTGATAAGCAAATCAGTTCAATTCCTATAGTCTAATACTCCCTCCGTCCCATGCCAATTGGCATGTTTCTTTTCGGCACGGAAATTAAGAGTTGTGAGTGTAGAATAAGTTAGTGGGATTAATATTTTATTGTTGGGTGTGAAAAAGTTGCCATTTTTAGAAGTGTGTCAATTGGAGTGGGACGCCCAATTTGGTAAGTATGCCAATTGTAGTGGGACGGAGGGAGTACATCTCATTTGACAGTATAAAGTATATCAAGCATTCCTAATCTTACTATCAATATTCACCTTTCGGTCCTTCTATCAATAGCTAGACATCTAAATTAATCGTCACCCTTCGGTCCTTGGATTAATCTAGAATTATAAAATAAACACATGAATCATGAACCTAATTAATTAATTCTAAACATGCATCCATAATAATATCAACCCTAGAACCCGCCAAGGGTTTCTAGCCACTCATCGCAGACAGAAATCCAAAAGAAAACATATTAAATTGCATAAAAGTAAATAACTTCAAATAAAGATAAAGGGTTTCATGTTTCTCAATTCTCAAAACTCTAAAAACTAAATTGCAGAATGAAAATATGATCAGCGGTCTGAAAAATATGAAATGGTTTTTCAAAAAGTCGAATTTAGTGGGCTATTTATAGAGGTGGATGTCTATCCTATCAAATCTAGGGCTAAAGATATGATATAATCCAAAATTGATCAAATTTCCGCGCCAGCAGGTTTGCGTCGATCAACGTGGCTTCCACGTCGATCGACGTGAAACATCCACGTCGATCGATGTGGATTCGACGTCGATCGATGTGGTCCTATCTCGCCCCCTTCTGCGCGGTCTCACGGTTTTGGCCATAACTTCCTCTCCCAAACTCCGATTGACCCGATTCCAGTTGCGTTGGAAAGCTAAATCGAAGCTCTATCCGTTTCCATGCACAAATTACCCGAATTCCTTGTGTGGAAGAACGCTTCACTGCTACTCTTGCACATCACTGCTTTCGGAATGGTTTTCAGTGAATTTGGCCTATAACCTGTAGAAACATACTGAAGTATGCATAATACCACCCAATATAGACTCACGCATAAGATATATATATATAAAATCCATAAAACTACATAGAATAGTAGAAAATAATATAGATAAGCGAGTAAAATAATGAGCTTATCAAGTGTACACGAGGATTAAGTCCTTCGACTTAATCTACTCTCTTGGTGTTCTTACTTTTCAAGTGAGAACACAACATCCTTCCTTTCTATGGGAAAGAAGGTTATCATGGGCAACTGCCGACCAACTTACGTTTTGGGAAGAACTGAACCATCCACCCACCGAAGATGGAGATGGGAGGTTTGTCCTCAATCCATTTCCGACAATTTCCAGTTCTGAGGAGACTTCGAGGTGGTACCTGGCTTCGAGGACTTGAAGAAGGAGTGAAGAACAATAGCTTGGGCGAGTGATCCATTCTGCTGTAGACGGTGGCTTCTACAGAATTTGGCTATAGATCATCAGGATTGTATCTTCATTACTTAGTAGTTATCGGATTAATTTCCCAAGAGTGGATGTAGGACTTAAGGCTCCAAACCACTATAAATATCCTGCGTATAACTGTTGACTACTTAAAATTGTAATTTGGTAACTTAACTTGCTGGGTAATCAAAACTGTGTTTTTAAAACTGTCACTTAAAAACTGAGTGAGGTTGAAACTGAACTGCCTGCGTATTAAAAGTGCAATAACTGTCTTTATACTTCCGCTGCACATCATACATACTCTGATCTGGGACCAACAAGTGGTATCAGAGCAGGTCAGTCTTTCTAGACTGTCCTATTGTGAGTCGCTTAAGACCGGATCCGTACTTCCTTGCACTCTTGATTGTTTGTTAAGTGTGATTAGCAAGCAGTTTATCTTAAGATAATGATGAATTTTTCAAGCCTTCCCAAGTACAACCCAGAGAAGTTCGAGGTATGGAATAAGAGATGTCTCATTCAACTGAGAGCACGACATCCATAGATGGATGAAGTTTTAAATATTGGACCCCTGAATATCCAGAAGCCTAAAATCCAGCACACAGGAGAAGATGGTCCAGGTGGCCTCGAAATGGTAGATAAGCCACTGGAAGAATGGACACTCGATGACACAAAACGCCATTAGTTGGATCACATTGCTCTAGAAATGACCATGCAATCTCTCCCAGAATCTCTTATGGATGAAGCCATACAGAACAATAGCACTAAAGAGCTATGAGACTGGATCTACGAGCTTACCAGAGAAACATATGCTACGAGACGTAACAAGAAACAAATATGCGTTGACAAATATGAATCTTTCCAGATGTTACCTGGCGAAACAATCAAATCGATGGAAGCAAGGTTCAACACCATTGTCAGCGAAATGAAAAATCTTGGAAGATAAGAAAATGTGGCTGATATGAACGCAAAAATTATTTCAAGACTGCCAATGGATCTCTCGAAGATGTCAACCAAAGAACAGTTCGCCGAACTTCAAGCCCATGAATGGGATATTTAGATGGTGAACAAAAATGAAGCTGTTAGAACCCCAAATTCAGTAGCTGATGGTGACGCAACATTCTTCGTAACGAGAGACTTCCAAAGGCGACCAAAGAGGCCAGTTATTTTGAGAAAACTGCCTATCAATCCTCACCAGCAAAGGATGCCTCCACCTCAGTTCTGAAGAAGGAAATTGAACTGTCAGTTGCCAAACTGGAGGAACAGATGAGGAACCTGGTCGTACTTCTCGAAGAGGCCAAAGGAAAAGCAAATGATACTTAGTCCAGTGAGCAAAGGTTCACAAAGAGAGAACAACACACATGCTCTGAAAGCAACTCTCCAGATCATCTGAAGTACGAATGCCCTCTAGTCTCTCTGGAGGAGAGAGACAGACTGAAGAAGGTGCTTGAAAGGAGAGCATCTAAAGTTGTGGCCCAAGCAATGATCACAAGAACTGAAGTGCTTGACGTACCAGACCATGATGATGGATGCAACACGTCTGAGGATGAGAATGATGAGGAAGCACTCCTGGCCTTCATGGTGGCAATCAATGGAGATGCTACTGACGAAGAAGACAGTGCTTAAAACTACGAAATAGTGGTAACTACTCATCTACCCTCATCTCATGCATCTACTTGTTCTGAATAAAATTCTGAATGTTGTCGCTCAGATTCAGAAGGTGTTTTACTTGAAAACATTGTTAAAGAGGTTTAAAAATTTCATGAGATTAAAGATGAATTAGTTAGTGAAAATGCCTCATTGAAATTAAAGGATTCAAATTTGACCAATGAAGTCACAAAGACGAGGTCGATCAGTGAGGATTTTGAAAAACTCAAGGATAAACATTCAAAACTTCTTAAAGATTTTAAAAATATCTCAAAAGAATGTGATTCCTTGAAGAAAACCAAACCTGTAAAATGCGAATGCACTTTCATAAATTGTTCAAGGAAATTAGATGAAATTCTGAGCGTTTAAAAACAATCATTTGATAAACGTGGAATTGGACTTTTGGAACATCAGAATGGAAAATCCATGAGCACACATGCATCCACTTCCATGACTAATAAACATTTATAGACTCTGTCAAAGCCATTCTTAGCCCATGTCATATGTTGGAGAAAGGAAATGTCAATCTCAAAGAACCAGTAAAGCAAAATGTCAAGACCAAATGTTGGTAAAAAACTGACCCGAAACTGGCACCTTGACTATATACTAACACAGTTCGTAAACTGTCTAAACCAACTGTCGAGAGGAGAAAAAACATTCTTTCAAAACTGGTCAAGCGTAATGTTTCATATACAAGGAATCCTGTTTTATCAACAAGAACGACTAAGAAACATGTAAATGTTGCAAGGAAGTCAGTTCGACAACCGGATAGAAATTTGAGAAGTTATGATCGACCACAGTTCTATTATAACAGTTATCCGAATAGAAGGAACACCTATTCGAGGCCTGAGTTGAGACAATTTTACTCTCAAAAGACTGTGATGACTACTCACCCAAGAATAGTTTCTCGAGACTCTTTCCAGAACAACAACTTCAAATAGAGTTCACACACCACAACATTTAGTAACATGCATTCAAACAACATACATTACCTTAGAAGAAGGGTTGATCATTCACCAAAGAATGATCTAGTTTCACGAACTGTAAAAGTGAAACAGGTCTGGATACCAAAAGGTTGGATCCAGAATACTGACTTTGCAGGACCCAAAAGGATACGTGGACCTAAATAATTTTTCTGTCTTGTAGGGTTTGAGCTCTCAAAAGAAAACAAAAAGATGGGTATTGGAGAGCGGGTGCTCGGCACACATGACAGGAGAAAAGGATTTAAGTCAAGAACCTTGTGAAGTTCAAAGGAGCATCAGTTACTTTTTGACACAAGGCCAAGGGACAAATGATTGGAAAAGGATACGTTGAACACAATGAGATCATCATTCAAAATGTGTCCTTAGTCACCAATCTAAAACACAATCTTCTAAGTATAAGCCAACTGAGAGAGAGTGGTTATATTGTTAGGTTTGGAAAATCAGAATGCCACGTCATAGACAAGGTAACTCACAAGACCATAATTAGAGGAATCAGGAAAAGAGGTCATTACATTGTTGATCAGTCCAGTGGAGTAGGGGGAACATGTCTCCTGGCACACAGTTCCTCAGAAGGAGTAAAATAGTTGTGGCACAAAATATTAAGTCATTTGAATTTCAATTCGATCGGACATCTGGTAAAACATATTTTGGTTGATGGACTGCCACATAAGAAGTTCCAGAAAGGAGTCTGTAAAGTTTGTCAGCTCGAGAAACAGACAAGAGCCTCCTTCAAGAACAGACCAGTTACAACAAGCACAGAACGGATCTTAGAACTGCTCCACATGGATTTGTTTGGTCCAGGTACTCCACCCACAATTGGAAGAAGAAAGTACACATTGGTAGTTGTCGATGACTGCTCAAGATATATGTGGGTGGTGCTGCTCAAACCCAAAGACGAAGTCAAAACTCAGCTACCAAAACTGATCACCCGTCTTCAGAATGATAAAGGGGTGACAGTCAAGAGGATATGGTCCGATAATGGAACAAAGTTTTGCAATGGACCCCTTATGGACTTCTGCGCTAAAATTGGAATCGAAAATGAGAAGTCTACTCCAAGAATACCTCAACAAAACGGTCTTGCTGAGTGGAGGAACAGAACACGCAAGGAAGCAGTTAGGACCATGACGGCCGATACTGGCCTTGGAAATGGATTTTGGGGAGAAGCCTTGATGACAACTTGCTACACGCATAATCGAAGTGCATTCAACATGTGGCTGCATAAGACTCCTTACGAGATCTATAATTTTTCTGACTAGATCTATGAATGATATTTTCGAGATCTATGAATGATATTTCCGAGACTCCAGTAGCCTTGGCTGAACCCCAAGCAGTCGAGAGGGCCAATGATGCTAATGTCTTTGCTAAGGCCTTAAAGTTCATTAACACTGAAGATCAAAGTGAAAAGAAGCCCCCCTAAAATTAATGTCATGGTTTCTGAAGTAGAGTAAGCTGATACCAAGGAGGTCAATCTTGAGACCGCTGAAGAAGCAACTCCAACTGAAGAAACAATTACAGCTCAAAATCCAAATGCTGATCAGAATGATACTCCAGAACAAGGAGATGAAGCAACTTCTGAACAAGGAGATAGAATAATTCTAGAACAAAGAGGCGAAGCAGTTCTAGAACTTAGAAGTGAATCATCTCATGAGAAACATCCGGCAGCTTCTGAGAATCCAGCTACTTCTGTTGAAGCCGCACCAGTAAAGAAGCCTGGTTGGCTAAAAGATCATCCCACTGAAGCCATCTCGGATGATATTGGAAATCCTGTTCGAACCAGACAAGAACTGCTTTGATGTCTTGCTTTATTTCACAAGTCGAACTAGTGAAGATCGGAGAAGCTCTTCAATCAGCAGATTGGATCAATGCGATGCAAAAAGAATTGCAAAATTCAGTCGCAACAATGTGTGGCATCCAGTGGATAGACCAACGCATCAGTCTGTGATCAGTACTGGGTGGGTCTTCAAGAATAAAAGCGATGAGACCGGTACCATAGTTCAAAAAAAAGCAAGATTGGTTGCTAAGGGGTATGCACAATGTGAAGGAATAAACTTTGATGAGACTTTCGCACCAGTTGATACCAAGGAGGTCAATCTTGAGACCGCTGAACAAGCAACTCCAACTGAAGAAACAATTACAGCTCAAAATCCAAATGCTGATCAGAATGATACTCCAGAACAAGGAGATGAAGCAACTTCTGAACAAGGAGATAAAACAATTCTAGAACAAAGAGGCAAAGCAGTTCTAGAACTTAGAAGTGAATCATTTCATGAAGAACATCCTGTAGCTTCCGAGAATCCAGCTACTCCTGCTGAAGCTGCACCAAGAAAGAAGCCTGGTTGGCTAAAAGATCATCCCACTGAAGCCATCTCGGATGATATTGGGAATCCTGTTCAAACCAGACAAGGAACTACTTTGATGTCTTGCTTTATTTCACAAGTCGAACCAGTGAAGATCGGAGAAGCTCTTCAATCAGCGGATTGGATCAATGCGATGCAAGAAGAATTGGCAGAATTCAGTCGCAACAATGTGTGGCATCTAATGGAGAGACCAACGCATCAGTCTGTGATCAGTACTGGGTGGGTCTTCAAGAATAAAAGAGATGAGACCGGTACCATAGTTCAAAACAAAGCAAGGTTGGTTGCTAAGGGGTACACACAATGTGAAGGAATAAACTTTGATGAGACTTTCGCACCAGTTGCCAGACTGGAGGCCATTCGTCTATTCTTGGCGTATGCAGCCTAGTACAACTTCATAGTTCTTCAAATAGATGTGAAGAGTGCCTTCCTTAATGGTGAATTAAAGGAAGAGGTCTACGTCGAACAACCCCCAAGTTTCGAGCAAGGAAACCAAGTCTACAAGCTAAGAAAAGCTTTATATGAACTGAAGCCAGCACCTAGAGCATGGTATGAAACTCTCTTTATGTTTCTGCTCAAGAATGGATTTGAAAAAGGTGCAATCGACCGAACCCTGTTCAAGATAAAGGATGGACAGGACATCCTGCTTGTTCAAATCTATGTGGAAGACATCATCTTCGTCAGCAAGAACACCAAGTTATGTGAAAAGTTTGCCCAGTTGATGCAGAATAAATTCCAAATGAGTATGATGGGCAAGATGACATATTTTCTTGGTTTACAAGTTGATCAGTCTGACGAAAGGATCTTTATTAGTAAGAAGAAGTATACTCAAAACTCAATCCACAAATTATGTCTGGAGAAGACGAAGTCTCTAAGGATCCCTATGAGCACCAGTTCTCAAATCACTCTCGATGAAGAAGGAGAACCTATTGATCCAACTACTTATAGAGCAATTATCAGGTCTCTACTGTATCTAACTGCCAGTAGACTCGATATATCTTATGTTGTGGGAGTCTACGCAAGATTTCAGGTGAATCCTAAGAAGTCCCACATGGAAGCAGCTAATAGAATCGTGAGATACCTTAAGAAGATTGAGTCTTTAGGTATCTAGTACCCCAAAACTGATGGAATCATGCTGAATGGATTCTCTGATTTAGATTTTAGAGGTTGCAGAATTGACAGAAAGAGCACAAGTGGAACCTGTCAATTTTTAGGTCATAAACTGATCAGCTGGTTCACCAAGAAGCAACATTCCGAGGCTACGTCAACCACTTAAGCCGAATATGTTGCAACAACCAGTTGTTGTGCTCAAGTGCTATAGATAAAGCAACAACTTAAGGATTATGGAATCGACACTGGATGTGTTCCTATTTACTATGATAACAACAGTGCAATTTCTATATCGAAGAATCCAGTTCTACAGTCCAGGACAAAACACATTGATATTCGTCATCATTTCATTCAAAATGGTTTTTGACAACATTCAAAAAGGGGAAATTGTTAGGTGTTGATGTAAAAATCCCACCTTTAAAATTGATGTTTTGATGTGTCAAAACTGTGTAACAAAGTCTAGGCCTTAGAGTTATTACCTCATGTAATCCTTGTATAGGATGATCGAGTTGTAATAGTCTAGGAGAAGAGAACTGTCAAAAATTTTGTAACAAATTTTGAAAAAGAAGCCGTCCAGACGACAAAACTCTCAAGGACAAAGGACGAGAAAACTGTGCAGAGTAACGAATGCAGAAAACTGTGCAGACAACATTTTCAAATATCAAGGATTGCATATCAAAGAAAATTGAGGACATAGTTTTCATAAAGAAACTGTTGAGAGGCGCTCACAATTTCAGGACAAGATAGTTTCACGTCAAAGGAATACGTGAACAGCAAGATGCTGAACAGTCCTAAAAGCACAATAAAGAAACTAATGACGAGAGATGGAGAAACACTCAGTTATAACTGGCGTACAACGTTGTTCGGCACCTGACACATCAAGTACAAACTGCCTGCAAAAAGCTTCGCAGTGGTTTATAAAGGTAGAGGAGCAGGTCTGTTTTACAGAGAAGGATGGGCTCTGATTGGACATCCTTCGAAATGTCTCTACCGGCTATTTTCAAATCGCCATCGATAAATAGCAGGACGATCGGAGAGACACATGAAGCAGGTACGAAAAAATTTTGAACACATTAAAAGCTTGTTGTCACTCTGCCGAATAGAAAACTCTAACATATTGAAAGCTCTCAACCGAACGACATTATTTCTGTGGTTCATTTATTGAACACAAGGCATTATTGCTTAAGTAATCTTCTGAGATTCACCGTGTGACCTAGTGTACAAGAGGATTAAGTCCTTCGACTTAATCTACTCTCTTGGTGTTCTTACTTTTCAAGTGAGAACACAACAGCCTTCCTTTCTAAGGGAAAGAAGGTTATCACGGGCAACTGCCAACCAACTTATGTTCTGGGAAGAACTGAACCATCCAACCACCGGAGAAGGAGAAGGGAGGTTTGTCCTCAATCCATTTCTGATGATTTCCAGTTCTGAGGAGACTTCGAGGTGGTACCTGGCTTCGAGCAACTGAAGAAGGAGTGAAGAACAATACCTTGGGCGATTGATCTATTCTGCTGTGGATGGTGGCTTCTACACCATTTGGCTATAGATCGTGAGGATTGTATCTTCATTACTTAGTGAATTACCGAATTAATTTTCGAAGAGTGGACGTAGGACTTAAGGCTTCAAACCACTATAAATATCCTGCGTCATTTACGGTTTTACTTATATCACGCATCACACAGTTCTCAATCGTACTTTGAAACTTTCAACACTTGTCTATAAGTGTTGAAGCGTGTAACTGTTGACTACTTAAAACTGTAATTTGGTAACTTAACTTGCTGGGTAATCAAAACTTTGTTTTTAAAACTGTCACTTAAAAATGAGTGAAGTTGAAACTGAATTGCCTGCGTATTAAGAGTGCAAATAACTATCTTTATACTTCCGCTGCACATCATACGTACTTTGATTTGAGACCAACAAAAAGTCAGTACGAGGAAACTCAAACATAGATTCCTCGGACTGAAACAATGAAATATATAACAACAAAATAGATTTTAATAATTATCTTTCATCAATCATGGTAAAATTGCAAGAGTTGAGGTATTGAACATTAGACAAATCTAAAATACTTTAAGTTCAAGATCTCATCAGCTTGTTCATAGATTAATAAATCTTATTGAAATCTTAAAGTTTGAGAACAAAAATAAACTATAATAAAGAAAATTATTTTATTTAATTAGTATAAATAAAATAAATATTACAAATTCTGAAGAAGAAATAAATACATAAACAAATTTCTTTTTTGGCAATGAATGAAAAAAGGAACATCGACAATGAAGAATAAAGAGATTTGAGTTTTTTTTAAAAAAAATCCTAATCCTAAACTAAAATATTAAAATTAATTTACTATTTATTAGATTTAAATAAATAAATATTTTTTTAATGGATATCCATATCCGAAATGAATTCAATCTGTTTAACAGATTATTTGATCTGACCCGTATCCAGTCCGAATTTGATTAAAAACTTTCATGTCCATATTGTAACGATTCGATAAGGATCTGCATCCAATAAGCCTCAATCCATATCCATTATTATCGTGCAGATTCGTAGCAGATTATTGGATCAGATAGAAAATTGCTATCTCTACCACATACCAATTGTTGACTAAGATTCCAGATTCGTACTTAATATTTAATTTTGCTCTAAAATTACACGAAAACACAATCGAGCAATATCTCTCCAAAAATTATAAGGAGAAGATCTTAAGTACAAAGTTGAAATTGAGGGGGAACCTTTCTGAGTTTATAGACTGAATGACATACTTGTAAAAACTCTAAGGTCTTCGCTCCTCATCATCTTAGGTTAGAGATGACTTTGACCACATCAAAAAGGGGGAAATTGTTCAGAAATATCCTTCCGTTTATGTATTATTTTTGGTGGGTAAAAAATTTTAAAAGCCGTCTTAGTTAGTCCTCAACTTAGGTGCAAAATGTAAATTTCTGTATAAGTTCTTTAACAAGTTGTAAGCTGATACTAACATCGGAGACTAGACTTTTCAAAAAGTTCTAGTACACACGAAAGACTTAAAAAGGCCAGAAGAAAGTAGTACGCCTTACAAGCCTGGAAGAAAAAAGAGTCTGACGGAGTATGGATATCATCAAGTACGAATCCAGTACAGTATGGTGATTTCATCCAAACCATACTGAGCAGCAGGAGACCAAATATACCAAAGAGATGGCATCATCAGCATGGACTTGCAAGCATGAAAGCATCAGCACAAACTCTGCAGTCTGGGTCCCAGCATATGAGGAAAAGATGAATCACAAGAAGAACAAACTTTAAGGATTGGAGAAGTTTTGAAGTCTGCAAACACAAAACTTTAAGTTTCACAACCTAGGATGCTCAGTCCGGGATTTCTCATACTGGCAAAATACTGTAGTTCTGATAAAAGAAGAATTGTCGCTGTCAAAGTATGAGAAAGGCAAAAATAGGGTGTAGACCTCCTGCAAAAAGTACACCTGCCCGGCGAACGCTGCAACCAATAGAGACACCCGATTGGACATCTTCCATTTTGTCTCTAACGGGTCTTAAATTCAAACATTCAACATCTCGGGTATAAATACCAGAGAACTCGTCGGAAGAAGGTTACACACAGATGCAGAAATACGCAAAATATTCACAAATAAACCTGAGATATACTGAAGTGCTCATTTCAACAAGATATGTGAACTTCAACCAAAAGTTTTAAGCTTAACATGGTGAGCTTACTTTCGAGGCTATTAAGCTTTTCATGTGTCACTAAGTGAAAAAGAGACTCAGAATCGCTGTATTCTTGAGTTTTTACATGGTAGTTTTTCTCTCCCAAGAAAAACTACAACAGTCAAGTACATCTTGTACTCTTATTCATTCGGACTACCTGCCGCGGAAGAGATAGTTCACGGGGAACTATAAACACTCAATTCCAACTACAAAGAGGCTGAGTGATGCGCCCACACTTTGAGGAGATGCAAAGCGAGAATCCATCACTCTTCTGATGTAGATAAGAAGAGGTTCATCAAAAGAACCCCCAAAGCATGCTTCCAATGTGGTTCATCTAAACATCTCAAGTTCGATTGCCCATCTATGGACAAAGAAAACAGGGAAAGACTTCCAAAAGTCTTCGAGCGCTGAGCATCAAAGGCTATAGCACAAGCTATGCTAACCAGAACAGAGATGCTGGAAATCCCTGATCATGATGAGGACCACTTATCGGAAGAAGAAGCTGACGAGGAATCACTACTAGCGTTCCTGGTAGCAATCGTAGAAGAGGTTGAGGATGACCTCAAAGCTGAAACAGAGACTGCCTTCACTGCTTCAAGTGAATAGGTAATCACCTCACATGTTATTATTCAGTCAGCATATAGTTTTGATGAATCTGAGTCGTAATGTTCATACTCAGAGGAAGTTACATTAGACATTTTATCGCATGAATTTCAAAAATTTTATGAAATAAAAAATGTTTTAGCTGCTGAAAACATCTCACTAAGATATAAAGTCTTTGTTTTAACTGAGGAAATTGCAAAATCTAGATTTATTAGTGATGAATTAGAGAAATTAAAGGAAGAACATTCAACATTTATCATGAATTTTAGAAATCTAGAATCTGAATGTAAAACCTTGAACATAACTATCCTTTAGCAAGAAGAAAAACTTTGTTTCTTTAAGAAAGGCTCAAGAGGGCTTGATGAAGTCATGCAAAGCATGAAAGAGCCTTCAGATAAGTCAGGTTTAAGATATGAAGAAAATTTGAACGGTGATAAACCTGCACCTAGTGGTACTAAGAGACCTATCATTTTTATTAAAGTAAACCTTAGTACACAGTTCATACTGGTAATGCTAAAAGTTGGTTAGCCAACAACCCCAAGCTGACGGGTCAGAATGAGAAAAGTAAGTCCAAGGCAAAAGGTAAGCTGATCATACAACAAAAACCTAAGCTAGCAAAATCTCGTACAACCAAGAAGTCAGTACGATCTCAGAAGTTGACAAAGCAGTATATTCCTACTGCGAGGAATTCAACTCACATAACTAGTTCAGCCAAGCAGACAACACACTCTGTGAGGAAGCTGAAGTAAATGGATCCTTGACAACGGATGATCAGCTCACATGACAGGAACCAAAAAATTCTTTTCAGAGCTAAATATGATTTAAGGATCACTAGTGCTATTTGGTGACAATTCCAAATGAAGAGTAGTTGGATGAGGATACATAGAACATAATGGGCTGAGAATTTTAAATGTGTCACTCATCATCAATATGAAGCACAATTTACTTAGTGTCAGTCAACTCAGCGAAAGTGTGTATAATGTCTCCTTTGAGGAAGTTGAGTGTCAGATCAAATATAAGGTCATCGGACATCAAACTGAGGGGAGTTCGCAAAGGTGAACTCTATGTTGTAGACTGGCTGAGTGGGCAGACTGGTTCATGCTTTATTACCACTAGTACATCAGAATCAAATTGGTTGTGGAACAAGTAAGCTATCTGAACTTCAAAACAATCAACTATTTGGCTAAGCATGACTTGGTAAAGTGATTGTCAAGCGGAGTGTTTAAGGAAGGAGTATGTAAGGCCTCTCAGCAAGAAAAGCAGACAAAGACATCCTTCAAGAACAAAGCTGTCAGCCCAAGCACTACCCGAGTGCTGGAGTTACTTCACATGGACTTGTTCGGTCCTGTAACTCCCCCAATCATTGGTGGAAAAAGATTCTAACTTTTTTTCGTAGATTATTACTCGCGCTACACATGTATCAAGATTCTAAGAACCAAGGGCAAAGTGAAGATCATACTACTAGAATTGATCATGCGAGTACAAAATAAAAAAGAGACTACAGTGAAGAGGATAAGATCTGACAATGGGACAGAGTTTTGCAACGGGCCTCTGATGGACTTGCATGGAAGCTGGTATCGGGCATGATTGTTCAACTCCAAGAACTTCACAGCAAAATGGCCTTGCAGAACAAAGAAATTGAACATTAAAGGAAGCTATTCGAACCATGCTGGAAGAAACAAGCTTGGGTTAAAGATTTTGGGGCGAAGCGTTGATGACGGCGTGCTACACTCAAAACAGAAGCGCCATCAATGACAAACTTCACAAGACCCCATATGAAGTATATCATGGTCGTAAGCCTTCTTTAGCTCATCTTTGTGCTTTTGGTTCACCATGTTATATTCACAGTAATGTTAAGTCAAAGTTGAATACTTTCTCTCCCAAGGCGGATGAAGGTGTATTCTTTGGTTATGGGCACCCATCTAACAAGGGATATCGAGTATTTTATAAGATTACTAATCTTGTGGAAATAACAAGCAATGTTATTTTTTATGAAGTTACTTTAGTGCGCATGACCATGAGAGAGTTGGAGGAGAGTCTTCATGAGATCGATGATGTCAATAAACAGTCAAAGGAAAATGCGTCTTATATTAAGCTGACTGTCACGACTGGATATATGAAGGATATAATCTCTCAACCAGCACCCTCAATTGACCATCAGACGAAAGGGTCGATGATGCTAATGATCATGCTGAGATCTCGAATTCCACAACCCTAAGAGAATGTACAAATCAAGGGGGAATTCAAACTGGAGTCTTCCAAGCTGACAATGCTGAAGAAGAATATGAAGACCCAGAAAATCAACCTGGCATTGCAGAAGACCAGACTGAATATCAAGAACCTATGATTGAGGATACACAAGCTCAAACTGCAGATAGGGCTAATAATGCGGACATCATTCTGAATCACTCTACAGTCATACCTGACCAAGGCCACACTAATGATTCATTAGAAGATGAAGTTATTCATGATCAATCTCTTTTTTGAAGTGTCGGTCATAGAGGAGCACACCAATGAGCCATTCAATCAATCCATTGACGTCGAGGAACTTCAATAACCCAAATGGCTTCGCAATCATCCAGAGGAAGGTGTACTAGATGACATCGCCAATCCAATCCGAACAAGAAAGGGCAGTGCACTTCTTACATGCTACATTTCTCAGATTGAGCCCACAAAGATGGCAGATGCACTTCAATCAGCCAACTGGATTAGTGCAACGCAAGCGGAGCTTGCAGAATTCACTCGCAATCATGTTTGGGACTTTGTAGGTCGTCCATCACACTAATCTGTGATTGAAACCAAGTGGGTTTTCAAGAACAAGTGAGATAAAGTTGGTAACATAGTCAGAAACAAGGCCAGACTAGTTGCCAAAGGGTATGAACAGTGCGAAGGAATTGACTTCGAAGAAAGCTTTGCCCCTGTAGCCAGACGAGAGGCTTTTAGGCTATTTCTAGCCTATGCTACATATCATGGATTCACAGACTATCAGATGGATGTGAAGATCTTCTTTCTCAACGGTGAACTAAAGGAGGAAGTATATGTGGAGCAACCTGCTTGATTTGTAGAAGGCAAGCAAGTCTACAAGCTGCGGAAAACATTACATGGATTGAAGCAAGCACCGTGAACTTGGTATGAGACCCTATCACATTTCTAAAGAATGGATTCAGAAAAGGAAAAAATCAACAAGACTCTGTTTCCAATCAAGGATCAAGAAGACATCCTTCTAGTTTAGATCTATGTCGATGACATTATTTATGGGTCAAGGAATTTGAGCCTTTGAGAGAAATTTACCCAGCTTATGCAGAGTAACTTTCAGATGAGTATAATGCACAAAATGACGTACTTCTTAAGACTACAAGTTCATCAATCTAGCGAAGGGATTTTCATCAATCAGAAAAAGTGCACCAGATACCTTATCAACAAGTTTCTTCCAGAGAGGACGGAGTCTTTGAGGATTCTTATGAGTACAAGCATACAAATCACATTGGATGAAGCATGAGAGTCAATCGATCCATCATCATAAAGAGGAATCAAAAGCTCACTCCTATACTTGACAGCTAGCCGAACTAATATATCTTATGCCCTCGGAGTATGCGTAGATTTCAAGCTAATCCAAAGAAATTGCATATAGATGCTACCAATAGAATAGTAAGATATCATAAGTGTACTGAGTCACTTGGAATATGGTATCCTACATGCGACAAGCTTATTTTGAATGGATACTCAAACTCAAACTTCAGTGGCTGTCGCATTGATCGCAAGAGGACGAGTGGGACTTGTCAGTGTCTTGGACATAAGCTGATTAGTTTGTCTGCAAGAAACAACACTCGGTTGCAACATCTATTACTGAAGTAGAGTACGTTTCTTCTGCTAGTTATTGTGCACAGATATTATGGATCAAACAATAGCTACTCGATTATGATGTGGACTCAGGATGTGTTCCCATCTATTGCGACAATAATAGTGCAATGTGCATCACGAAGAATTCGGTTCATCACTCTAAAAACAAGCACATTGACATACGACATCACTTTATTTTTGATCATGTCGAAAAGAAGGACATAAGCGTCGAGTACATTCATATAGAAGATCAACTTGCAGACATTTTCATGAAACTGCTTCCAAAGGCTCAATTTAAGAAGCTCTGTATTAAACTCGGTCTTATGGAGTTTGATGAAATAGAAAAAGGTGAAGAATGAGTCCAAGTTCTCATTCTTTTTTATGGATTTCTGAAGAAGAATGATACCGTACTGAGTACAAGCTCTCAGTACATGATTCTAATTTTATATTCTATATTGAGTCCAAGCTCTCAGTATAACATTAATATATCGTAGTAAATATATATTAAGCATATGATATTGTACTGAGTCCTAGTTCTCAGTATACTATTTTGGAATATCCATCAACTTGTAGAAGATGGTGAAGCTCCCTAAGATTGAGTCCAAGCTCTCAATCTTCAAAAGTTGTCGAAGACGGAGAGATGCAGATTAAAGTTGAGTCCAAGCTCTCACTTTGCGTTGAAGATTGAAGAATATAAGCTAATGGTGATTTGTACTGAACATTTTTGTTTAATCAGAGCATGCTAAGCTAAAATCATGACAAGCTTTCAAAGACATGTTATTGACTACATTTAGGCGGTACGCTTGAAATGCCAAATCGCATATGCGATACACCACATTTAATGCAATTAAATGAGAAGTATTCTCAACAGACATCCACATCTTCCTTCGAAATCTGTGGTCCAACGGTAGCCTGCTAAGTCAGCACTTTCAGGACTCGAAGAGGAAAGCCATGTCATATCCACGATGCATGTCGTAGACATAGGGCACCTCAACTGTCGCCAATTTCAAGAAGATGATCGGACTTCACGGTACACGATCTCAACCGTTGAAATTTCAATATTACACTAATGTTCTTCCAAGCTATAAATAGGGTTCTACTTCGCTTTTCTTGCGGGCATCCTTCTTGTCGAACCTTTCTAATTAGTCTCGATGAAGAAGGAGCCAGAACCGCCCAACAAAACAAGATCTACCCTTTTTGGGTGCGGTCAAAGAGGGGGAAGAAGTATGGAAGGTGTACAAGACATTTGAACCGTGAGCAGAGCAGCTCCAACAACAATAGTAGAGGTTGAGAGAATCTCTCTCTACTAGTTGTTTTTTACTTTGAACTTTCAAATGGATTGCTCTAGGCTCACATATATGAGAGCTCTTTGCTGCATACGGAGAGAAACTGTGAAACCAGTCCATGCAGTTGAATGAGAAGAGAATCTCGGGGGATCAAGATAAGATCAGAGGGGGATGTTCTCCTTGCTCATCTCAACTGCAAAACAAGAAAAGGAGCCTCTCACATGCCTTTCCGCTGCTACTGGATTATGGCAATGCCAGCAAACTTCCATATACAAGGCTGCTGAAAACCAGCATGAGGGAAGTAGAAAGCTGGTCAGCCTATCAAACTAGCTTCCCTCAATGCATTGGTTGCATCTAGATGAAGATGAAGACTGGTAGGAGCCCAGTATAGAATTGTAATAGTTCTGTATAGGTTTCTTAGAGTTAGTTTATCCCTGCACTTGTAATCAAATTTATTAAAGGGTAAACTGACTCGTTGATGACAATCTCTTTTTGTCCAACAAAGGTCTTCATTCTTCATAAGTTGAAATTACACACTCCAGTGTAATCATCAAGCTTCTTGCTCTCATGCGTACTTAAGATTTAATTTTGCTCTAAACTTACATGAAAACTCAATCGAGCAATATCTCTCCAAAAATTATAAGGAGAAGATCTTAAGTAGAAATCTATAATTGAGGGGGAACCTTTATGAGTTTATAAACTGAATGACATACTTGTAACAACTCTAAAGGTCTTAGCTCCTCATCAGCTTAGGTTAGAGATGACTTTGACCACACCAAAAAGGGGGAAATTGTTAGGAAATTTGATGGAAATATCATTCCTTTTATGTATTATTTTTGGTAGGTAAAAAATTTTGAAAGCCATCTTAGTTAGTCCTCAGCTTAGGTGCAAAACTGTAAAGTACTGTATATGTTCTTTATTAAGTTGTAAGTTGATCACTGTAAAATCTACAGATTAATTATAGCAACAGTGACAAATAAATTTATAAGAACCCTAAAGTTATCGAATCCAGGGGAATTGTATAACGAAACTATCCTATGTACTAATTATGATCCTAAGATTCATTGTTTGAGGAAACTGAAAATCTGGGTTTTATTCGGAAAATAAAGATGACAATGCTAAAAATTAAAGAGGTTTTGAAAGCAAATTTAAAGGAACACAGATTCTAGGGAAGAATTCTTATTATGGATAACATGTAGAACCAATTAATTTAACAGGTGGAATACTCAATAATGCTATATTTCCTTGTTTGGCAAATATATCCTAGATTACTAATTAGTGACTATCTCTGCTCGGTCTCAAGTACACCAAAGTAGTCAATCTGATGAGCAAATTAGTTCAATTCCTACAATCTAGTACATCTTATTGGATAGTGTAGATTGTATCATGCATTCCTAATCCCACTATCAATATTCACGTCTCGGTCCTTCTATCAAAAGCTAGACATCTAAATTAATCGTCACCTCTCGATCCTTGAATTAAAATAGAATTATAGAAAACACAGGAATCATGAGCCTAATTAATTAATCCTAACATGCATCCATAATAATATCAAACCCTAGAACCCGCTAGGGTTTCTAACCACTCATCGCAAATAGAAATCCAAAAGAAAACATATTAAATTGCATAAAAGTAAAGAACTAACAAGAAAATAAAGGGTTTCGTGTTTCCCAAGTCTCCAAACTCTAAAAACTGAAAAATATGATGATGCATTCTGAACAAGTCGAGTTTACTAGGTATTTATAGGGGTGGATGTGTATCCTATCAAATCTAGGGCTAAAGATATGAATAAATCCGATTTTCATCAAATTCCCGCGCCAGCAAACTGGCGTCGATCGATGTAGATTGTCGTCGATCGACGTGGCTCTCTCTTCGGCGTCGATCGATGTGGATTCACGTTGATCGATGTGGTCTCTCGCCCCTTCTGCGCGGTCTCACGGTTTTGGCCATAACTTCCTCTCCCGAACTCCGATTGACCCGATTCCAGTGGCATTGGAGAGATAACTCAAAGCTTCATCCATTGCCATGCGCCAATAGCCCGAATACCTTGTGTGGAGGAACTCTTAACTGCTACTCTTACACATCACTGCTTTCGGAACGGTTTTTCGGTGAATTTGGCCTAAAACCTGTGGAAACATACCAAAACACGCATAACACCACCTAATATTGACTCATGTATAAAATATAAATATAAACTCAATAAAACTACCAAAAATAGTAGAAAATAATATAGATTAACGAGTAAAATAATGAGCTTATCAAACCCCCAAAACTTGAACGTTTGATTGTCCTCAATCAATAGGCAAGAAAGAAATGAAAAAGATCATGCGATTAAAGTGCAATGCCTCACAAGATTCATCACAGTCAAGGGTCAAAAATCCACTACACACAAGCAATTTGAAAGAGACAGAAAATTCATCAACAGTGGAAGAACTCACAAAAAGTGTATCGCTCAACTCTCAAGTGTTTAAGGTATATATGAAAGCACTCAACAACATGTATGAAGAAATTTCTACCATAGGCTTGCAAATTTTCTAATATCTCCACTTCTAGAATGTGCACACAAGTCTAGAATAAAAAAGGACTTTCAATAGGTTCTAATATAGGCTTTTCTGATAAGGTGGGGAAATATGGTCAAGTGACTATAATCCATTAAGTGCCCAACTCAACAAAATACAACCACTCTCAATCATCATCCGCCTCATCTCCTCAAATATATCAACAAATACACAACTTTTTTTTCTAGCTCATTTTTAATCTCTTATGCTCTTTTTGATAATTTTGTATTCTTTTCTTTTCAGAGAGCTAATCAGAATTCTAATTATTTCTTTGAGCTTGTTTTTCACACATCTTTTCACCACTAATTTATATTTTCTTATCTCCATCTCACAATCATTCCACCCCATATACCACAACTCAAGACATGAGCGAAACCAATACTTCTTCTTAATCTCATAGACAAGGAAAGAAAATTTTTTTGTATAAGCTCAAAGTGGCTAACTAGGGAAAATTTAATGTGAAGGGACAGACAAAGATGGCCTAAATAGGCAAGTTCTAGAGAAATAAAAACACACATTTGAATCTCACATCAAACTAAATAAAGGCTCAAAATTCTCACATAAGGGTTCAAAAATTTAATGTGAAGGGACAGTGTTTAGGGAATTGGACTAACGAAGATGACCTAAGATCATTTCCTAAACTTGTGCACACTATGCAGTCTCAACACAGAAAATAGGCAAGTTCTAGAGAAATAAAAACACACATGTGAATCTCACATCAAACGAAATAAAGGCTCAAAATTCTCACACAAGGGTTCAAAATTTTTTCTTCCACAGTCAATTTCAAATCAGCTCAATCGGCATGCAAGTGTAAGTGTCAAATCAATCCTATCATGCGGTATTCTACATTCATAGGCATCTAACCACAATCACAATCAATTCAAACTCAAACCTCAACCGATTCTAATCTCACAATCTCATTCGGGTTATATCAAAACTCAAATTTTTTCCCCACAAAATAGAATAAAATTAAAATTTAGGGCAAAAATTAAATACGGAAAGTAGAATAAATAAAAGATAGAACGTTCCATCTCTTGTCCACATCCCCCCAAACTTATTTCCAACTCGAATAGTGGAATAAGTTTGAAAATTAGACAAAAGAGGGAACGATACCTGATAGTTGATCTCAGACATCAACTTTTTATCCCCCGGAGTCTTCAAACATCGCGCGACGTGGAATAATTGTTGCTGGCACTTTGCATCGTTCGACGCAGTATGGCATCAATCGACGTGAAGCCTTCTTGTGACCCTCTCCTCGGATCAAGTGCATCCCATCGGCTGGCTGCTCGGCATCGATTCACGCCAAGCTGCGTCGATCGACGTCGAGCTGTACTCCAAATATTTTTATTTTATTTATTTATTTTTAATAAAACTGCAAAATAACTGTTAACGCAAAAATAATATAAATTCGAAATAAATAAAACACATGAAAATAAAAAAAAAAAGAAACATGAAAAAGGTTGGGTTACATCCCAACAAGTGCTTGATTTAACGTTGCAGCTCGACGATACCTCAAATCACCGCCAGGGAGGTAGGGTCAAGACTCGCCGACCTTTGGCATCCACCATGTTAACCTTCCGGTCTTTGACAATGGTGGTGAGCTCAGAAAAATGTGGTGTAGTTGACACTTTCACCCTTTCGTTTCCTCGCTCCCACTCAATGACAGCTGCTTCTTCCTCTTCAGATTCATCTCCTTCCTCAGTAGCGGAGACCCTATTGCACTCCGCTTTCTTCTTGCTCTTGTCTATCACAAAGGTGATCTTCTCATCATTTGCTCGGAGTGTGATCTCGCCGCCTCGACAGTCAATGAGAGCGGCGCTAGTGTCGAGAAACTCACGCCCAAAGATCATGGGCATGTTCTCGTCCTTCTTCATCTCGTGCACCACAAAATCTGCAGGAAAAATGAGATAGCCCACGCGAATGAGCACATCCTCTAGTATACCTTTCGGGCGGGATACAGACTGGTCCTCCATCTGCAGGGTGATCGTCGTGGGCCTCATCTCTCCGATGTTGAGACGCTTGTAGATGGAGTACGGCATCACGTTGATACTGGCCCCAGTATCACATATTATTCTCTCAAACGTGTGTCCCCCAACCTCAATCGGATACCTCAACCGGAATAGAGAAGCATCCAGGATCGCTTCTCTTGATGGGCACCTGCTTTTGAAGTAGCAGGCTGCACTGCTCGTGGATCTTCACCGTCTCGTTCTCCATGAATTGTTTCATTCCACTCATTAATTTCTGTAGGTACTTCATGCACCCCGGGATCTCCTTCAGTGCTTCGATCAGCGGGATGTTGATGCTGACCTTCTTAAGATTCTCCACAAATCTGGAGAACTTCTCGTCCTCTTTCTGCTTCGCGAACCGCTGTGGGAATGGTATAGGAGGGAGCTGATCTTCAGACTGCTTCTTCTTTGCGCCAGAAACAGGCTTCTGCGTCGATCGACGTGGATCCCTGTCCTGCGCAATTTTGCTCCTTTTCGCCTCCAGAATCATTTACAGCCGTCTCGGGACCCTTGTAGCTCGTCCCAAACCTCAGAGTAATTGCATTCACTGGCTTTTGCTTTGTGGGGTTCACCTCTGTCGTACTTGGCAACTGTTTCAGTTTAAGCTGATTGCTGAGAGTAGTTGCGATTTGGCTCAGTTGGGCGTCCAACATCTGAAAATGTTTTGTCATCAGCTGCATGTGGTTGGGCATCCCCTTCACCTCATTTTCTACTTTTCCAAACCGGTTATCCGAGCTCTTGATGAATTTCTCTAGCGTCTCCTCCAACACGAATTTCTTCCTTTCCACGATCTCTCCTCCAGTACCTACATCAAAACCAGGCGGGGGGTGTTCTGCAGCAGGAGGGTTAGAATAAGAAAAACCGGGGTGAGATCACCCATGGTTGTAATGATACCCCTGATTGCCTCTGTAGTTATTGTGATAACCACCGCCAATGTAGTTCACCTCCGTACCGACAGTTCCAGATGAACTGCTTGCACCCCGGTTGATGTAGTCGGCCTCCACCGGAACAATAGCCATGCTTGGCTCTGCAAAAGCTGCAACTTGTGTTGTGCCCAATTTTTCAATCTCTTCTCGGAGCTTTTTCACCTCAGCAACCACATCAATTTCTGGCTTGGCTTCCACAGCTTTGACCGGAATCTGTCTCTCAGTTGGCCATTGGTGGCTATTCAGTGCCATGTCTGCCAGCAACCTCATGCTTTCTGCACCACTCTTCTTCATCAGTATCCCTCCAGCAGATGCATCAACCAGCTCCTTCATGTGAGGATTCAAACCCTCATAAAAATGGGACACTTGCATCTCCAGATCGATGCCATGTCTAGGATAGAGTCGTAGAAGCTCTTTGTATCTCTTCCAGGCCTCGTAGAGTGACTCATCATACATCTTCTTGAAAGTAGTAATGATAGCTTTCCTATTCAGCAGCAGGCTCGGTGGGAAGTAGTTGGTAAGGAACTCTACTCGAAGCACCTCCCATGTCCTGATTTGACTCTTATCCAGTCCAGCAAACCAAGAATGTGCCTCGTCTCTGAGTGAGAACGAGAACAGTCTCATCCTTATTACATCTTGGGTTACTCCATTCTGCTTCACAGTGTTACACACCTCAATGAATTGCTTTAGGTGGGTATACGGATCTTCTACAGCTCTCCCCCCAAACTGGTTTTGCTGCACCATCTGAATAAGGTCTGTGCGTAGCTCAAAGTTGTTGGCATCGATGCCAACTCTAAATCTGGCCTCCTCTTGCTGTGGAAGAAATTTATCCAAGATGGACTTTTGCGGAACCACAATCTGCCTGTTGTTCAACTCTGCCAGTCTTGCAGCTTGCTCTGCCTGAGTAGCCTGGGCTGCTTGTAGTTGTGCTCTCAGCTGTTGTACTTCATTCACAAATTGCCTCTGCTCCTCAGGAGTTATATTTTGCAGAGGTGCTTCAGGATTCTCAGCCATCTCTCGCTGTTTTTCTTTTCTTTTCTTTTTAATTTTCCTGCAGGTTGCTTCAATTTGAAGGACAAAGGCCTCGAGTGTTTTTCCTTTGGCTCGCGTGTTCGTGCACCTGCACAGAAAATAGGTAGATATCAGTTCGGTGTCGATCGACGTGGATGTCACGTCGATCAATGCAAGAGAGTAGTCGGCATCGATCGATGCAAGGGGTACATCGATCGACGCAACAAAATGATCGACGTCGATCGATGCAAGGCGACATCGATCGATGTGAGACACAAACACGAAAACACACACACGCACACGTATAGAAAAATAAAACTCAATCCAACAAATCCTAGAACAAACTAGTAACAAGATAAAATCTAACAACTCCCCGGCAACGACGCCAATCTGATCACTGTAAAATCTATAGATTAATTATAGCAACAGTGGCAAATAAATTTATAAGAACCTGAAGGTTATCGAATTCAGGGGAATTATATAACGAAACTATCCTATGTACTAATTATGAACCTAAGATTCATTGTTTGAGGAAACAGAAAATCAGGGTTTTATTCGGAAAATAAAGATGACAATGCTAAAAATTAAAGAGTTTTTGAAAGCAAATTTAAAGGAACACAGATTCTAGAGAAGAATTCTTATTATGGATAACATGTAGAACCAATTAATTTAACAGGTGGAATACTGCAATAATGCTATATTTCCTTGTTTTGCAAATATAACCCAGATTACTAATTAGTGACTATCTCCGCTCGGTCTCAAGTACACCAAATTAGTCAATCTGATGAGCAAATCAGTTCAATTCCTACAGTCTAGTACATCTTATTGGATAGTGTAGATTCTATCATGCATTCCTAATCCCACTATCAATATTCACCTCTCGGTTCTTCTATCAATAGCTAGACATCTATATTAATTGTCACCTCTCGGTCCTTGAATTAAATAAGAATTATAAAATAAACACAGGAATCATGAACCTAATTAATTAATCCTAACATGCATCCATAATAATATAACACCCTAAAACCCGCTATGGTTTCTAGCCACTCATCGCAGATAGAAATCCAAAAGAAAACATATTAAATTGCATAAAAGTAAAGAACTTACAAGAAAATAAAGGGTTTCGTGTTTCCCAAGTCTCCAAACTCTAAAAACTGAAAAATATCATGATGCATTCTGAACAAGTCGAATTTACTAGGTATTTATAGGGGTGGATGTGTATTCTATCAAATCTAGGGCTAAAGATATGAATAAATCCGATTTTCATCAAATTCCCGGGCAAGTAGACTCGCGTCGATCGATGTGGATTGGCATCGATTGACGTGGCTCTCTCTTTGGCATCGATCGATGTGGATTCACGTCGATCGATGTGGTCTCTCTCCCCTTCTGCGCGGTCTCACGGTTTTTGCCATAACTTCTTCTCCCGAACTTCGATTGACCCGATATTAGTTATGTTGGAGAGCTAACTCAAAGCTTCATCCATTTCCATACGCCAATAGCACGAATCCCTTGTGTGGAAGAACCCTTCACTGCTACTCTTACACGTCACTGCTTTCGGAACGGTTTTCCAGTGAATTTGGCCTAAAACCTGTGGAAACATACCAAAACACGCATAACACCACCTAATATTGATTCATGCATAAAATATATATATAAACTCAATAAAACTACCTAAAATAGTAGAAAAAATATAGATAAGCGAGTAAAATAATTAGCTTATCATAAGTTGATACTAACATTAGAGACTAGACTTGTCAAAAATTTCTAGTACACATGAAAGACTCAAAAAGGCCAGATGAAAGCAGTTCGCCTTACAAGCCAGGAAGAAAAAGAGTCCGACGGAGTATATATATCATCAAGTACAAATCCAGTACAGCGTGGTGCTTTCATCCAAATCTTACTGAGCAGCAAGGGACAAAGTACACTGAAGAGATGATGTCATCTGCATGGAGTTGCAAGCATGACAACATCAGCACAGACTCTCTAGTCTGGGTCCCAACATATAAGGAAAATAGGAATTACAAAAAGAACAGACTTTAAGGATTGGAGAAGTCTTGAAGTCTGTAAACACGAAACTTTAAGTTTTACAACCTAGAAAGCTCAGTCCGAGATTCATCATACTGGAAAAATACTGTCGTTTTGACAAAAGATGAATTGTCGCTGTCAAAGTATGAAAAATACGAAGAAAGGGTGTAGACCTCCTGCAAAAAGTACACCTACCCGCCGAACGCTGCCACAAATAGAGACACCCAATTAGACATCTTCCATCTTTATCTCTAACAGGTCTTAAATTCAAACAATCAACATCTCGAGTGAAAATACCAGAGAACTCGTCGGAAAAGAAGGTTACACACATAAATGCAGATATACGCACAAAATTTACAAATCAAACTGAGATATACTAGAGTGCTCCTTTCAATATGATCTGTGAACTTCAACCGAAAGTTTTAAGCTTAACAAGGTTCGCTTACTTTCGAGGCTCTTATGATTGCCGCATGTCACTAAGAGAACACGATACTTAGAATCGCTATATTCTTGAGTTATTACTTGGTAGTTTTTCTCTCCAAGAAAAACTACAATAGTCAAGTACATCTTGTACTCCGACTCTTATGGGCTACATGCCGAAGAAGAGATAGTTCACGGGAGAACTATAAACACCCCTTCCGGCTACCAGGAGGCTAAGTGGTGCATCCACACTCTGAGGAGCTGCGAAGCAGAAACAAAGTAAGAACCAGGTGAGTGCACTTGTAGATCGGTGGACGAGGTATTCACCAACAAGCAATAGATCGTATGAGCGGTTGGAATTGTATACATAAAAGCATTATGATTGGTATATTGGGAAACATTATGTTTGATATATTGGTAATCATTTATGACTTGCAATAAACAACTCATGTCTGAATTAACAATCATACAATGCAAAGAAACACATCCTGTTATCTCGGCGATAGAGAGATCATACGGTGTGTAAGAGATCACAGAAGATCATATAGATCGTTCGACCTAGCCAGATATAAATAGTTTTCATATGAGAGATTAATTAATTACAGCTAATTGTCAAACGCTGAATTAATTAATGAATGTCTGAAACCTTAAATATGGGGATTAACCAAGTCAATGCAACTTGTTCCTAATAACATGGTAATAAAGGGGTAGGTCAGCAATAATTAATGTTTATTAATTAATTATGTTCTGGGTGGAACATGGAATTAATTAATAGGAGGCCCACTTTATTATTAGGGTTTATTAAACCCTAATAGCCCATTCTCCAGATCTATATAAATAGATGAATCTCACATTTTCCCACATAAGTCTTGAAATTTCAAATCAGAAACCCTAGAGAGATTGGGAGAGAGTGGGTGATTGTAGATCCGGTAGCGTATCCTCACCAGATTTTCGGATCGAGCAAGGAAATAGATCAGAAGATCATATCTATAGGAACTCCATCAACGATCTACCGCCGTATTCAACTCCATCAAGAATCCATCTATTGCAATTAATTTTGTAGGAGCATGCTTAGGTTCGCCTGATTTATTTAATTTATATTTATTTTCCATATCCTAAGAACGATCCTTGGCAAATTAAAGTGACAATCCGCGTTGTCTATTGTACACTCGAATCCTAAAATTCGCATCAGAACGAGGTTCTTGTTCTTAGGCTCTATCCCTAATAAATTGTGATTAAATAAATATGTATGTTCATGGATGGATTTATAACTGTCATGGATGTTTTTGTTCTTGTGGCCCCTCTCTGGTTTTTAGTTTTAATTCGCAAGAAAATATGAGATTAGATTGATATGAAAATATATAATAGATCTAGTAGATATGTTGTATTTTTTATTATTATTCAATCTGTAAACCGGAGAAAAAGAAAGAGAACAAGAGCAGCAACGACAAGGCAGTACGGTGGCTTACCGACGGCGGCGATGGCACAGTCGGCGATGGCAGCGGCGCGCAGCAGAAACCCTAGGTTTTTGCTCGAGTGGGGCTGGGCTGCCTTCTTCTGTGCGTGTGTGCTTCTCCGACCACCAACAGCGACGATGGTGGACGTTGGTGGTGGCGTCGGATGGAGATGGCTGCGCGCAGGAGGCACACGGCAGTTTGCAACAACAGCGAGCAGTAGCTCACTCACCCACTCTCTCACGCGGTGATTTGTAGCATTTGGAGATCGTAGAAATCGTGCGGGGGCGTGCGGCGATGGCCTGTGACTGCAGCTGCACGGTGGGCAGCCATGGTTTTCACGCGAGGAGGTCGCATTTCCTGCAACTTGCAGTAGTGGTTGTTGCGCACGGTGATGCATCTCCAGCAGCAGCCTAGCAGGGTACGAGGCTGCCGACGAGGTCTCAGACAACACCATCGCAGGCGGTGCGGCTGCGAGGCTGAAACTGCTGGCGGCGCCAGCTGGACAGGGTGCTAGGGTTTCATATCCGGGCTGGGCGCGGGCCTGGCAGCCCGGAGGCGGCCCAATTTGCTGAAAATAGGGTTTTTGCAAAATTAGGGTTTTACAACCCAGTGGGCCTGAAACCCTAATACCTGGCCCAAATTGCAATATTATTCCAGTCCAAAGTTGTAGATTTCAAGTTAAAGAGTGGGAGCCCATTTGAAGATCTGTATTAAATTAAATCATTGTAATAGATAGATTTAATTTTATCTCCCATGTAATTGCATCAAAGGGCCACGAGAAATTTTATTTGTTTATTTAATTGTTTTCTCGTATGATGTGATTTATTATGTGCGCACTAGTAAATAATTGGAAAGCATGCTACTGCTTTTATTATTTATTTTTAAAGCATGTTGTAGATAATATGGAAGCATGTTACTGCTTTATTATTTACTGTTCAAAGCATGCTTTATGTGATTTATTTTATGTATTAAATTATGTTTATAAATTTCAGAATCGTGTTGGGAAATATGATTGAATTTTAGATGTGATATAATTTGTGGATCATAAAATAATATGTGCGCATAAGAACCTTTTGAAAGAAAAAGACTAAGCAAGGTTTTTTAATTTAAATCAACAAGACCTCCACAATGCGCTCTCTTATTAAAAGTGGGCAGTGAAGTGAGTAGACGTCTACACGACCGTAGCCTGCTTGTTTTATTTGTTCATAAGTTCTAAAAGATGAGATTTCTAAATAAAACATTTAAACATGTGAGAAGTGGATAGTGAAGTGAGTAGACGTCTACATAACAGTACTCTGCTTACTTTATTTGTTCATAAGTTATCTAGGATTGTTTTAAATGAGATAACAACGGTTATAAGAGGCATGCGTCATGGGTCTAGTACGTATGAAAAATCGTCCTTTTAACTTCCGGAGTTAGAATTGTGGTCAAATGCTTAGATGTTTCCTGAGTACTAACTCATGAATGATGTCCCTGCTCAGATAGGTTGAACATGGTTTGCTGTAAATGTCTTCGAAAGGAGCTTGCAGTAGATGTACCTAGGCAATTGGGGGAAACAATTGTATTGGTTTATCAAAAGGTTACAATGCATATTTGTTTCAATGTTCTGCATGTATGTTCTTACCTTAATCAATTATTGTTTTCAGATATGTCTATGAATAATGTCATCAATATCTTGGCACAAAATCAATTAACTGGTCCGAATTTCCTGGAATGGAAACGCAACTTGGATTATATCCAAGTTGCAAAGGAACATCAATATGTTCTTAACACTCCGTGTCTAGCTGTCCCCACTACTAAGTCAACTGATGTGGAGCGGAACCTCTATGACAAGTGGGTCAAGTCTAATAATGTAGTCAAGTGCTACATGATGGCCACTATGTCTAAGGTGCTCCAGCAACAACATCAGCACTATGACAAAACAGCTGAGATTATGGATAGTCTCATAGTTACTTATGGGGAATCGGATAGAGCTGTCAAATTTAAGCTCATGAGAGAGATCGTGAGTTGTAAAATTACTGATGGTAGCTCAGTGAGGGAGCACGTTGTTTCCATGACTCACCTCATGGATGAACTGACGTTGCATGGAGGAGGTATTGACGGGGAAGCCCAGGTTGATAACAAACTAAACTCACTTCCGAAGTCTTTTGAGAACTTTAGCCTGAATGTTGTCATGAGTACAAAAGGGTACACTCTTAATGAGTCACTTAGTGATCTCATGGCAACTGAATCAGTCATGCAACCTGAAAAGGCAGTCTTGGTTTCTTCCGGTAGTCGCCCTGCTTCATCGAAAGGTGCTAAAAGGGTGATTGGAAAGAAATTCAAGAAGATAGCCTCTGGAAGCAAAAGTTCTGGGAAAAAGAAGAGTGTGACACCGGGGAAGAAGGGCAAGTGTTTTCGTTGTGGCAAAACTGGTCACAGGAAGAAGGATTGTCTGACCAAGCGGGTTGAACACGGTACGTCATTAGCATTTGTAATGGAAACATGTTTAGCATCTTTTTCTACCCATTCAAGGGTAGTGGATATTGGAGCTACTGATCATGTTTGTTACACTTTGCAGGGACTCAGGCCGACAAGGCAGCTGAATGATGACGAGGTGATGATCTCCATGTGTAATGCTGCTCGTGTGTCTGTAGTAGCAGTTGGAGATGTTACATTATGCTTTCAAGACAATGTTTTGATTTTAAGAGATGTTTTGTATGTGTCGGATTTTCGGCGGAACCTTATTTCTGTTTCCAGTTTAATAAATGATTTATTTTCAATTATTTTTTATAGTCATGTTACTATCAATGGCAATATCGGTATTATCTGTCGTGGGATACAGAAGGACTCTCTTTATATCATAACTTGTTTGCATGAATCTTCCGTGAATGCTGCATATAACTCATTTAATCACAAGATGAGAAAGTTTTCATCTTCTGATGAGGATCTTACATCTCTATGGCATCTGAGACTAGGTCACATCAATCTAAAGAGGATCAAGAGACTCGTGAATGATGGAACGTTGGATTCAATCCAGGTAGTTCCACATCGAGTTTGTGAATCCTGTATAGAGGGAAAGATGACGACCAGGCCTTTCAAGGCAAGTCAGTCTCAAGCAAGTCATGTGTTGGAATATATCCACCTTGACTTATGTGGACCGGTGCCTACGCAAGCTCGTGGAGGATTTAAGTATATCGTCACTTTTATTGACGATTACTCGAGATACGGGTATGTTTACTTACTTCACTATAATTCTGAATGCTTTGAGAAATTCAAGGAATTCAAGGCAGAAGTTGAGAAGAAGTTAAACAAGACCATTAAGTCATTACGATTTGATCGTGGTGGTGAGTATCTCAGTGACGAGTTATTGCAGTTTTTGTCAGAGCATGGGATTACATCGCAATGGACCGCACTGGGCACTCCTCATCAGAATGGTGTGGCGGAAAGAAGAAATAGGACTCTTCTTGAAATGGTTAGATCTATGATGAGTTATGCGAACTTTCCTGTTTCATTTTGGGGCCACGCATTACTAACAGCGGCATACCTGCTGAACCTGGTAACTTCTAAGTCAGTTCCTAAAACACCCTCGGAACTCTGGCATGGGCGAAAGCCCAGTGTGTCAAAGATAAGAGTGTGGGGTTATCTGGCATATGTTTTGTCAAAGGAACCTGATAAGTTAGAAGGTAGGTCCAAGCTAATGTTGTTTGTGGGATACCCCAGACAAACGAAAGGTGGTTATTTCTACTGTCCTGAGGATCAGAAAATCGTTGTTAGCACCAACACAAGATTCTTGGAGGACGAGTTTGTGAAAAACCACAAATCCAAAAGTGATATGATTCTCCAAGAAATTGGAGAGGATGATGCGCTTCCATTGGGAAAACCCCGTTGCAGATTGAGTGTACCTCTCGAAGGTATGGAACTAACTGCACGGTTGCCAGTGCAAGGCTTTGAGCTACAAGTAACTGCACCAACTGCTGACGCATTACCAGTGCTCCGTTGTAGTAGGAGGGTACCTCACTAACCCGAGCAGTATATGTTCATGGGAAAGTCTTCGGACTTTATCCCGGAAGATGGACTAGATTATACTGACCCATGGACATACGACGAAGCAGTAAATGACAAAGATGCGGAAAATCGGCATAAAGCCATGGATTCAGAAATTGAATCAATTAACTCTATGGATGTATAACAGAAGTCATCGCTACCAGATGGCTTTCGGGCCATAGGTTGCAAATGGGTATACAATTGGAAAGGAGAAATAACAGCTTTTAAAGCCAGGTTGGTGGCGAAGGGTTATAGTCAAAAGGAGGGTATTGACTATGACGAGACCTTCTCACCAGTAGTCATGCTCTAATCCATTCGAATCCTTCTATCCATAGCAGCTCATATGGACCTAGAGATCTGGCAGATGGATGTCAAAACTGCATTTTTAAACAGGTACCTTGAGGAAGGTCGTGACATCTATATGCAGCAGCCAGAGGGTTATGTGAAGGATGGTGAAGAGCATCTTGTCTGGAAGCTAAGGAAGTCCTTGTATGGACTTAAACAAGCTTCACGGTCATGGAACAAACGTTTCGATGATGTGATTAAATCCTATGGATTTTCACAGTGCGAAACCAAAAGTTGTGTGTACTGATTATGCGTCAGCGGAAGCGTGGTATTCCTTGCACTTTATGTAGATGACATTCTTCTATTCGACAACAATGAGAAGGTGTTGTCAGACATAAAGAGATGGTTACCCGAACAGTTTCAAATAAAGGACCTAGGAGACGCTGGATACATACTTGGGATTAAAGTGTTGCGTGATCACAAGAAGAGGATGTTAAGCTTGTCTCAGGCCGCTTATATTGATAATGTAATTGCTCGTTTTAGCATGCAAAATGACAAGAAAGGATTGCTACCTTTCAGACATGGTGTTCCTCTGTCTAAGGCACAATGCCCTGCAACAGAAGAGGAGAAGGATGAGATGGCTAAAGTACCATATGCTTCTGCAGTGGGAAGTCTCATGTATGCGATGCTATGTACGAGGCCAGATATCTGTTATGCGTGGGCATGGTGGCTAGATATCAGTCTAACCTTGGACAGGTGCACTGGACTACTGTCAAACATATTCTCAAGTAACTGAAAAGAACTCGAGACTATTGTCTTGTTTATCAGTGTTAGAATTTGTGCCTTGTGGGTTATACAGATTCGGATTTCCATGCAGATCAAGATGAGAAGAGGTCGACCTCGGGCTATGTGTTCACCTTGGGAGGTGGTGCTGTATCATGGAGGAGTGCGAAACAGAAATGTATCGTGGACTCCACCATGGAAGCTGAGTATGTGGCAGCTTCAGAAGCTTCTAAAGAAGAAGTATGGCTCCGGAACTACCTCCAAGAGTTAGATATTGTTTTGAGTTTTCCCAAGACTATCACGGTATATTGTGATAATGCTGGTGCAATAGCAAACTCTAAGGAACAAAGAACTCACAAGGCGTCAAAGCACATAGAGAGAAAGTACAACATCATACGAGAAATCGTAGCGAGGGGCGATGTGCTAATAGATAATATTGACACAAAGGATAATCTAGCGGAACCATTTACAAAGGGCTTACCACAGAAGGCATACGAGGGTCACAGTCATAGCCTAGGACTGAGGTAGATGCCGGCCACCTGGTGACCAAATGTAATAGCTAGATTAGAATAGACACATGTTATACTCTGGAAAGTAATGGTATAATGCTTTGAGTATAAGTGGGAGATTGTTGGAATTGTATACATAAAAGCATTATGATTGGTATATTGGGAAACGTTATGTTTGATATACTGGTAATCATTAATGACTTGCAATAAAAAACTCCTATATGAATTAACAATCATATGATGCGAACAAACACATCCAGTTATCTCGTCGATAGGGAGATCATATGGTGTGTAAGAGATCAGAGAAGATCGTATAGATCGTTCAACCTAGCGAGATATAAATAGTTATCATAGCTGAGACAGTTTCTGGTTTGGCCGTCAATTTAGGCTGCGGCACACAAGTCCATAAGTGGTTTATCTTGACTGCTTTGTGTGACCGGTATATCTCAATGTATTGATAGGATCAATAGTGAGATGAACCATTCTACTTGACATATGAATGAGTAAAGATCTCGGTAACTTGGTCGGATCGCAAGTCTATTGAAAACTGAGGGGCACACATGGGTTGACTGTCACTTTGACTTCCTATGGTGGAGAGTCTTACATGTACTCATATATCTTCATCTTGGGTGATGGCAGTTTGTGTGGGGTGGTTTCCTCAGGCTGGATTTAGATAACCATATCCGTTTCAGGATAGTGACATTCCCTGGGAAGCTCACGACGTTCGTTATGCTAAGTCCTACAGGCTGAATCATTGATTCAAGCATAAGCGATAACGGATGAATGGTAATACTCAGGAATAATTAGAGATTAATTAATTACAGCTAATTGTCATACGCTGAATTAATTAATGAATGTCTGCAACCTTAAATATGGGGATTAACCAAGTCAATGAAATCCGTTCCTAATAACGTGGTAATAAAGGGTTAGGTCAACATTAATTAATGTTTATTAATTAATTATGTTCTGGGTGGAACATGAAATTAATTAATAGGAGGCCCACTTTATTATTTGCATTTGATGCCTGGTCTGGCCCAACATTGCTGAGAGCCTATTAGGGTTTATTAAACCCTAATAGCCCATTCTCTAGATCTATATAAATAGATGAATCTCTCATTTTCCCACATAAGTCCTGAAATTTCAAATCAGAAACCCTAGAGAGATTGAGAGAGTGTGGGCGGTTGTAGATCCGATAGCGCATCCTCACCAGATTTCCGGATCGATCAAGGGAACAGATTAGAAGATCAGATCTGTAGGAACACCATCAACGATCTACCGCCGTATTCAATCCACAGGAGTTGAGGTATTCCAATAATCCATCTATTGCAATTAATTTTGTACGAGCATGCTTAGGTTTGCCTGATTTATTTAATTTATATTTATTTTCGATATCATAAGAACGATCCTTGGCAAATTAATGTGGCAATTCGCGTTGTCTATTGTAGACTCGAATCCTACAGGAGCACCTGTAAACATTCTAAGCTTAGTGGATTACCACACGAAGTGTCTGGAGAGTGGACGTAGCACGGTTTAGTCCAAACCACTATAAGCTTGTTTGTCAGTACAACTTTATTTTGAAACTCAACACTCAAGTGTTGGAATATATCCTGAATATTGACATTTAAGATAAATTCGACATCAATTACCAAGAGTTTTGAATAGACTAAGCTGACACGTCACCCTCAGCTTGGATAAGTGCAAGATACCGAACTGAACTTAAATTTATTCCGCTGCACATATACACTAGACTCTGATAAGCCAGGACAAACATAAATTAATTACATTAATTATTTTTTTCCTATTGTCTAATTTTCACTTCCTAGTTCTTTAAAAAAGAAAACTATAAATCTAGGGTAAATTTCATCTTTCGATCCATCATCAAACCTAGATCCTTTAATTAAACCTAGTATTTTGAGTTGATTAATCTAAACATGCATCATGGATTGTTTGTATACACCCTAGAACCTGATTAGGTTTCTAGCCACAAATCATGGATACAAATAAAAAAGACATATTATTAAATAAAATAACTTACAAAATTAAGGAGGAATTCGAACTATTGAAAAAATCCAATGCTAAGAAAATATTCAAAGTCCACAACTCCCTAAAATCCGAATTACATAAGATATAATATAGATGAGAAATTGTATCTCAAAATGAATTGGGTTTAAATAGAAGATATGTCCATATCGGGCAGAATTTTCCTTCTCGGGGTTCTATGTCGATCGATTCAGGGCATGTCGATCGACATGGATCTTCATGTCGAATTCCACTTCAATTCCTGCTCTTGGTCGACCATGTCGATCGATATGCACCATGTCGATCAACATGGAGGGTTTTGCACAGGTTTTTTGCTTATCTTCCATGTCGGTCGACATCCCGTGTGTCGACCAAAATAACAGCTTCTCCATTTTGATTCTTTCCATCACCTTGGCACTTTTTTGCCCCAAAACCAGCAAAATCTCACCAAGGCAAGCATAAGACCCTCTATAATACACTCATTCACAAAATAAACTATAAAGTAAATATAAAGTAACTAAAAAAGGAGAAAAATATGGATAAGAGAGTATATTTACGAGCTTATCAATGATCTTTAGGAAGGTGTTTTGAGGGTCGACAAAGCCTTTGTAATGAGTGTTTCGACAAAGTTTCGGCTGTTATTTAGGTACAGCTCCAATTCCTTCAGAATGGACTTTGATGGTTGTCGGCCTTGGAATTTTCGGGGCCAGTTAGGGCAAGCGAGGCATTTTCGGACCATTAACTACATCTAGCTGGTCTTGACATGCCTCGATGGCATATGGCTTTGCCTCAATGTTTAGGCCTGCATTTTGTATGTTTATAAGGGGGAGGAAGGGCATTGGTCCTTGATCTGGGCTGGCGCACTGGGCCTTGCTCTGGGCTTTCGAGTAAACTCTGTCCTAATGACTTGAGCTCGCTAACTATGACATTAAAGCAAACCTCCATCATTTTGATAGATTCTCTAGGTAGCATCTAGAATGACTCATACTAGCCGATACAAACTTGGAGTTCATTCCTTTTCATTTGGTCAGTTTCCTGACACAGTGAATCGAGGTAGTTCCACACCTTCTTTGCAGTGTCGAATTGCATAACTTCCTGAACCAGAGAGTCTAGTAAGGAAGAAAAGATGACTTCATGGGCTATAGAGTTGAGCTGGTTCTGTCTTTTATCTTCAGAATTCCATTCATCGTACGACTTTTCAACTGTTCTTGCGCCTTCAATTCTGAGGGGTGGAAGGTCCTTAGTGATCATGATTGGTCCTCTCTCCAGTACAACAACCATCTCAGGATGAAAGCTCTCGAGTTGTATAGATGACCTCTTCTTCCATATTGCATACTTTTCAGTGTTGTACGGAGGTAACTTTGGGATATTCAAGCTATAATAAAAGAAAAAAAATTATGCAAGGAAAGGATCTTGGTCTTAAGCGACTTCAAAATGACCAGCCTGGAAGGACTGACCGCTCTGATACCACTTGTTGGTCACGATTTTTAGAGTAATGTTAGTTGTACAGTTGAATATTGATTAATAAAACTTGCACATATCTAAACTGAGTGTCAGTTTTAGTTTCTTGCTGCAACACTTGAGTGTTGAGTTTTAAGAAATGTAAGCTAATAAACTGAAAGCAATAGAAAGACAAAGGATTTATAGTGGTTTGGACAAAAAGTACCTATGTCCACTCTTCAGATACAAGTCTTGAAATCCACCAAGTGTCGGATTACACAAGGTGCGCCTATGATGAATTGCTTGCTAATGGATGCCTCGTCCTTCAGTCCACAAGCTCACTAGCCATTTCCTTTGTTCGTCCTTCATTTTGCAGCT
>JAPKLW010001771.1:107650-153556 GCA_026898455.1 Plectranthus barbatus | reverse complement strand
CATCAGTTGCGGAAGGAGCCATTGCTGGTTCAGATTCAGCTGATTCTTCCATTGGGGCTGGCTCCTCCGCTGGTACTGCAGCTGCAGCTGGTTCCTCCGCTGGTACCTCGACTGCTGCTGGCTCCACTACTGGCACTGCTGCTGGAGCTGGCTGGACTTGTTCAAAAATGGGTGTGGCTGTGAATTCCACCACTTGCCAGTCCATATGATTAGGGACTAGATCGCCCGAAACAGTAGGAACAGGGGGGACGGCAAGGGTCAGCCACCAACCACGAGAGGGATCCTCCTCTACTAAGTGGTCTACCAGCAGAGCGCTGGCAGCCATGTCGAACAATATAGCATGGTAGGGAGGGATCCTCGGAAGATCGACCAGTATTCGGATGCGTCTGAGCGCGTAAACCATCTGGTAGCCGCGGCTGGTTAGGTGGAACTGGAGAAAAGGTAACTTCACCAATTTCGGACGCGGGAGGCCGGAGCTTCCAGTCAGTCTGCGATAGTCAGCAATCTTTTTCAAACGGCGCTTGATCCGCCTGATGGACAGCTGCTGGGGGTTCTCAGCATCTGTATCCATGAATGCGTGAGCCCACTCCTCCTCTCTCCAGTAACCCAGTCCGAGCCGGGCGTATAGCACAGAGCGCTTTTCCACAGTTAATCGGCGCTCGCACCGGTCAAAAATCTTCCACCGCCGGAACTCCCTAAACAGCTCCGGACTCACTCTCCACAGATATTTGAAATCTGCGATTATCTCATCATCGACGGCACTCTCTACTTCCACCGTGATGTTCTCCGCATATTCATACAATGTGGAATTGTAGTATTCCACTGGCTGCAGGGGCAGGCACCAGTCAAAAATTCTTGAAGCATAAACGGACTGGTGGGGGAGGCCGCTGGTCAGGATTATGTTGAAGATTGAGAATTCAGGCACCCTGGAATTATAAAATGCCATCTCCCCGCGGTGCTCCCACCGGTGCACCCCTGTCACTTGAGCCTGAAAGTCGTCCTCATCGATCAGGTGGATGTAGTGAATGCTGATCATGTAGGAACTTTCTCGTCGCTCAGCGCGTCCTGGTGCTGATGAGGATGCCGCTGGTCGTCCCGAAGATGTTGAGCCTTCAGAAGATTTTGGACGACCGGCATGAGCACGAGCCTCAGCATCAAAATCAGGGAAAAGATCCTTCAGCTCCATCCTCTGCACGGTTGAGCGATGTACTACCGGTGGTGATTGTTCATCTGCCACTCCACCAGTGGTCTCCATGTCCGCGGCCTCCTCTTCCGCCGCTTGCTCCTGTTCCTCTGATTCAGACTCTTCATCAGAGGAACTCGCCAGTTTTACCGGGGTGGTCGCCTGCACTTCTTCTCCTCCACTGGCTTCCCCTTGCGTCGCCAGTGGGACTTCTTCATCACCTCCACCACCCCCTTGCGCGGGTGGAGGGACTTCAGCGGTTTCCTCCTCCGGTTTGTACTCATCCACAAGGGATAGTACGTCCTCGTCAGCGCCCATCACCAGCAGGCGTGTAAAGGATTCGTCGGGTAAGATCTCGCCTGGTGCTGGTGCTGGTGGCACGGTACTTGTTGAAGTCTCGGGGACTCCCCATTTTCCCTTGGCCACCTGGCGCAATTGGTCGGCCAGTTGTTCCTGGCGCCTGGCCTCGGTCTCAGCCTTGATTTTGGCAAATCTTTCATCACGGGCTGCCAGCTCAGCCTCTCTCTTCTGCTGGGCGACAATGGCTCGCAGCCTGGATTGAGCTTGTTTCTTCTTGATAATAGAGGCGTGCTTCGCCTTCTTGGCCTCTTCGGCCTCCTTCTGGGCTCTGGTCTGGATTCGCTTCCTCTTGCGAGTCATCCTCTCGAGGGTCTCCTCCTCAGTCAGTCCCAAGACGGACTTCTTGACTGGAACTGAGATCTTTCCAGACGCAGGATCATAAGCAACAGCTTGCGGAGGCTGCTGGTGCTGGTGGGTCTTCGGCTTCTTGCGGGATGGAGGCTTGGTGGCTGGTACCAGTTGTACTTCTCGAGGATGAACGCCAGTAGCCTCAGCCACCGCTTCCTCCATCGTAGCGAAGAGAGACTCCGTCTCTAGCTTTCGCTTCAACTCCGCCTTCGCCGCTGCTGGCAGTGGGAGAGCCACAGCTGGCACTTGCTCCCCCAGGTCTTCTGAATCTTCTTCAGAAACGGCCTCATCAGGGTTCACTGCCTTCTTGCCTTTCAACCGGCGCGGCTTCTTGTAATCGGGGTCAGGAAGCTTCACCTTGGAGACTGGGATGAAGTCTGAGGGGACCAGCCTCTCCCCTTGATCTACGCCCTCACCCATCTCCACCTCCAAGATGTGACTGATCCTCAGTCCGAATGAGACGGCGTGAGCGAACTTCCCTTCAGTTGGCACGGTGATGTTCCGCGCCACATTCTCCAGCAACCGGCCAAAAAAGAATTCGGCCCAATTTCCCTGTACACCATCTACCAGGGCGCACATCACTGAGAACTTGCGCAAGCTAAGCTCGGCGTAGGAGCCGACTTCACATTGTAGCATGCGCACTACAATGTCGCACACCATTTGCCAGTACTCCTCCATCTCGGACTTCTTCATGCCAGTCCGGAAGACGGTGACTTCTTCTTTCTTCCACTCCGCCCATCTCCTCCGGAATTCCTCCGCATTATCCTGATGATACGTGGCCACTTCCTCGCCAGCGCTTCTCATCCCAAACATGTTGGTGAGGTATTCTGCATCGATTGTGATCAGGTGGCCGAAAACTGACGTGGTGAATGACTTCCTGTTGTCAGCTATAACCGCCCGAGCGTAGAATTCGGCTACCATGTGAGGGTGGAAGTTTCTGGGGGTCGCCGTGAGGTACGGTCGGAGCTGTTCTCGGTCAATCATCTCCATCAGCTCCTCGCCGAAATGTTTCAGGGCCAATTTCTCATTCAAAATTTTCTCCTTTTGGACCTGAGCAGCCCTTATCTGTGCGTTGGAGAGTTGATGTCGGGTCGGCGGTCTATTCAGCTGAACCAATCTGGCAAAAGGATGGCTATAATCAACGTCCTCAATCTTTACAATGCCAGTATATGATGGCATATGTGCTTCAGCGAGGGGTAGGTTCAAAGATTCTGAGGATGATGAAGTAGAGGGGCTATCAGCAGGAGGTTGCGAAGAAGACGCCATGACTTCAGAAAATATCAAAGGAAGTTGAAGGAATTTGAACAGATTTAGGGTTCTGAAAATATGAGGGATCGTAAAGGTTAACCCGATGAAGGAGATCGGGTATTTATACG
The DNA here is from genome assembly GCA_026898455.1 of Plectranthus barbatus. NCBI lineage: Eukaryota > Viridiplantae > Streptophyta > Magnoliopsida > Lamiales > Lamiaceae > Plectranthus > Plectranthus barbatus. The sequence goes on along the minus strand of JAPKLW010001771.1, from coordinate 150,289 downwards.
AAGGGCCATGCAGGATTAAACGACCGAGATGAAGTCTCAGCAAGTAAGGATCGACGGTCATCAGCAGGCCCGCTTCCCGGTGGTGACGTGCGCGGTCGTGCTGACGGGGGCCACGACGTGGAGCTGACTTGGCGCTCTTTGATTGGTCGCAAATGTCCTTTTGACCGCGCAGTCACTGTGCGCATTAAATGTGGCATTAAATGCCGCATTAAATTCTGAGATACGCACACGCCAGAGGATTTGAACAATCCCGCCATTTCTGCGTCAGCTGGCACGACTCTTGGACTTCAAGAGATCGTCAGTTGAGAGCTGGGACTCAACTTGTCATCAGTAATATAACTGGTCATCAGCAGGATATGCCAGTTGAACACTTCCCCCTGTCAGCATGGCCTCCTTACCAGTTGACAACTGGTACATACGACTGGCTCCCGAGTACTTGGATAAATTGAGAGCTGGGACTCAATCTTCACCAGTCGTGGATATATCACCAGTTGTCTGCTGACAACTTGAAAGAGAAAAATTGAGAGCTTGGACTCAATTTTTATTCCGCATAATCTTCTCTTCAAGAAATCCACTCCTCATCATCGCTTGAAATTGGGAGCTGGGACCCAATTTCGCTTCAACTGATGGTTTGTGCTGGCAACTTCAGAATGAGAGCTGGGACTCATTTCCTTAGACAATTAAGGGATAAGTTCCGCCAGTAGGAACCATCAGTGAGCTTGAGATACCACTTAAATAAAAACAACTAAGAGCTTGGACTTAGTCGTAATCAGCGTCCTTCAGAAGATCAAGAACAGAATGAGAGCTGGGACTCATTCTTCCTCAACACTTGGGCTCGCATCAATCTCCAAAAGACCGAGTTTGATGCACAACTCCTTGAATCTTGCTTCTGGAAGGGGTTTGGTGAAGATGTCAGCCAGTTGATCTTCAGTTCTGATGTAGTCCACGCTGACATCCTTCTTCTCGACATGATCACGTATGAAGTGATGTCGAATATCTATGTGCTTGGTTCTTGAATGGTGAACCGGATTCTTCGTGATGCACATAGCGCTGTTGTTGTCGCAATAGATGGGTACACAGCCAGTGTCCACCTCATAGTCTTCCAGTTGTTGCTTGATCCAAATAATTTGAGCACAGCAACTGGCAGCGGCAACATACTCAGCCTCAGTGGTAGATGTAGCAACGGAGTGCTGTTTCTTGCTAAACCAACTGATTAGCTTGTGTCCTAGAAACTGACACGTACCACTGGTACTCTTTCGATCTATACGGCATCCAGCAAAATCTGAATCTGAATATCCAATGAGTGTAAGCTCATCATTCCTGGGGTACCATAAGCCAAGTGATTCAGTTCCTTTGAGGTATTTCACTATTCTCCTAGCAGCTTCCATGTGTGACTTCTTTGGATTGGCTTGATATCTGGCACACACTCCAACTGAATATGAAATGTCGGGTCTGCTGGCTGTCAGATAGAGAAGTGATCCAATAATACCTCTGTAGCTGGAAGGATCAACTGATTCTCCTTCTTCATCAAGAAAGATCTGGCAACTGGTGCTCATCGGTATTCTGAGAGCCTTAGTCTTCTCTGGGCAATATTTCTGAATTAAGTCCTTGGCATACTTCCGCTGATTAATGAAAATCCCATCAGCTGACTGCTGGACCTGGAGTCCTAGGAAGTATGTTAATTTGCCCATCATACTCATCTGGAATGAGTTTTGCATTAGTTGAGAAAACTTCTCACAGAGAGATATATTCTTTGATCCGAATATAATGTCATCGACATATATCTGCACCATTAGCATATCATCAGCATCCTTGATGATGAAGAGAGTCCTGTCGATCTTCCCTTTCCTAAATCCATTACTGATTAGGAACTGGGACAGCGTCTCGTACCAAGCCCTGGGCGCCTGTTTCAATCCATACAGGGCCTTTCTCAGCTTGTACACTTTGGTGCCTATTTCAAAGCCTGGAGGTTGTTCGACATATACTTCCTCCTTTAGCTCGCCATTCAAGAAGGAGCTTTTCACGTCCATTTGGAATACCGTGAAACCATGATACGCTGCATATGCAAGGAACAGCCGTATCGCCTCCATTCTTGCAACTGGTGCGAAGGTCTCGTCGAAGTCGATGCCTTCACATTGCTTGTAACCTTTGGCGACTAAACGAGCTTTGTTTCTGATTACAATGCCATCCTCATCTCGCTTGTTCTTGAAAACCCACTTGGTGCCAATCACTGACTGGTGTGATGGTCTCTCTACCAAGTCCCAAACATTGTTGCGAGTGAATTCAGCAAGCTCTTCTTGCATGGCATTAATCCAATCAGCAGATTGAAGTGCAACTCCTATGGAAGTAGGTTCCTCTTGAGAAATAAAGCAAGTCAGGAACGCACTGCCGTGTCGAGTCTGAATAGAACTTTCTGGATCACCGAGAGTAGCATCGGATGGATGATTTCTCAGCCATTTGGGAAGATGAGAATCTGTTGGCGTTGGTTCTTCTGTCCTGATGACTGGTGCTTCCTGAACTTCACCAGTCGGAGCAGCAATTGCAACTGGTGGTTGATCTTCGCCAGTTGGAACTTCTTCTTCGTCAGCTTCACTCTCTGACTGATCTCCTGATCCTTCGGCGATAATTACACCGTCAGCTGGTGCATCCACTCCAGCTGGTTCATCAGCTATTTCTGGTTCATAAATTCCAGATGGAGTTCCCCCTGGATTATTGCCAGTTCCACTCAAGGAGATTGAGTGTAAGGTCTCAGCAAGATCATTTGCATCACCGACCCTCCCGGATTGCTGATGGGCAACCGAGGATACTGGTTGTGAAGATGATCCAGTCATAGGTCTAGTCAAATCAGTTGGTTGAGCATTGGAAGAATTCCTGCCCAACTGATCAACGACATCATTGACCTCAGGAACATCTTCAGCCAGTTGTCGTAATGTCCTGCGCACTAGAGTAGCTTCATCAAAAACAACATTGCATGTTATTTCCACAAGCTTGGTGGTCTTGTTAAATACTCTATAGCCCTTGTGAGAGGGATGTCCATATCCAACAAGGACACCCTCATCAGCTTTAGGCGAAAAAGCATTTAACTTCGACTTACCATTATTATGGATATAACATGGTGAACCGAAAGCACGGAGATGAGCTAAGGAAGGCTTACGACCAAAATACACTTCGTAGGGAGTTTTCTGGAGTCTATCGTTGATCCCGCTTCTATTCTGAGTGTAGCAGGCCGTCACCAACGCTTCTCCCCAGAAACTCTGTCCTAAGCCGGACTCTGCCAGCATGGATCGGACCGCTTCTTTCAGCGTCCTGTTCCTACGTTCTGCCAGTCCATTTTGCTGCGGTTGCCTAGGTGTAGATCTTTCATGTTTGATACCAGCTTCCGCGCAAAAATCCATCAGCAGACTGTTGCAGAATTCAGTCCCATTGTCCGAACGAATCCGCTTCACCACAGCTTCTCTCTGTTTCTGAGCTTGGATGATCAACTCTGGAAGAATGATCTTCACCTCATCCTTGGTTCTGAGAAGCTTTACCCATGTGTAGCGCGAGTAGTCATCGACTACCACCAGCGAATATCGTCGTCCTCCAATGGTTTGAGGCGGTACTGGTCCAAAAAGATCCATATGTAGCAGTTCGAGTACCTGACTGGTACTGGGGCAGACTGGCGACTGGTTCTTGAAGGACTTCTTAGTTTGTTTGCCTTGCTGGCAAGCCTTGCAAATTCCTTCCTTCTTGAACCCGCCCTTGGGAAGACCATCTACAAGATCATGCTTAGTCAGATAGTTAATAGTTTTGAAATTCAGATGACTTAACCTTTTGTGCCACAACCAGTTTGTTTCCATGGAACTGGTGGCCACAAAGCATGAGTCAGTCTTCCCGCTATGCCAGTCAACGACATAAAGTCCTCCTTTGCGAACACCTCTCAGCTTGGTCTCGCCAGATTCCTTGTCTTTGATCTGGCACTCAGATTTCTCAAAGGTAACTGTGTACCCGTAGTCGCACAGCTGACTGATGCTCAGGAGGTTGTGCTTGAGGTTGGTGACAAGGGATACATTTATGATTCTGACATCGTCCTTCTCGATGCAGCCCTTGCTGATAACTCTGCCCTTTGAGTTATCACCGAATATGACTGGAGGTCCTTTGACCTTGGTAAGATCTGAAAATAGAAATTCTTCACCAGTCATGTGAGCGGAGCAACCACTGTCTATGATCCACTCGCTCGATCTATGAAGCTGTGTTGCATGAACCTGTACCTGCAAGAAAGAAATGAGATTCATTTAGGTCCCCGATCTTCTGCGGGTCCTGCAGGGTTAGATCGCTGGATAATTCCTTTCGGAATCCAGACTTGGGTGATATTCAGCTTGGTTTTATCCTTGTTGACATCATTAACAGCCTTTCCCTTCCTTTTGAAATAATGAATGCGTTTGGTTTTGGAAGGTGAGGTTGTGTGTGTATCTCCCTTGGAAGTACGCTTCCGCTGGGAGCTTCGGAAATGCTTTTCCGGTACATTATGTTGCCTTGGTGGTCCCTGAGGACATGGACCACCACGGTTAGCATTCATAGCCCTTTGTGAAAACTTTTGATTGGGCTTGTGCCTCTGATAGGTGTTCCTCCTATCAGGTATTGTCCTTCTCTCAGAATTTCTCTGAGATTGGGACCCCTTGTAAGTATGCTGGTGACTGGCATACTTAAGAGGTTGTGCGTGGAATCCCTTGACAGCTGGTGCTGGCTGTCGGATCCCACTGGCAGCTGACGCTGACTTCATTGCCTTAGAATTATTTGGCTTAGTCTGCGTCCTAAGGTGTGCTGGCGTCCTGTCAGCATAGGTTTTTGCCAGTTGAAGGCGATCGATGGAAGAAGGAGGCCGCGTCGATCGATGCTGTTCAGAAGTGGTCGACGAGGCAAGAAGTTGAGACGCGATCGACGCCAATCAGACGCGGTCGACGCGCACGCGGAAATCCTATTTCTTATCTGATTTGGAGATAGAGGCATATCTAATCCTAGATACTGCTAGATACATCTTTCATCATTATAAATTCATGTAAATTTCGACTTTTGCGAGGGAGAGAGTTAGAGCAATTATTAGAATATTAGAGTTGAAGAATTTTTATGTTTGAAGACAAGTTTTTGCGAGTTCCGGATTCCAGTTTTTATGCAATTCAGGTTGTATTTTTCTTTGATGAATATTATCATGAATATGTGTAACTAAATCCCTTCTCAGATTCTAGGGTTTCAAAATATCAATGTATGCATGTTGTGATTAATTGAATTATTTTCCCTTTCCCTTCGTAGTTTGTGAAATCTGGTTTTATTCTTAATCTTTGAGTATGCTGGCCACAACTTAAGATTACTAGTTGAATTCTAGAAACGTAACTGTAATAGTTTTCAATCGAAAGAGATTTTCACAATATAGTTTGATTTCTTGTCGTAACTGAAGGAGATTAATTGTAGGAATAAATCTGTTGATCTTTGGAGTTAGTTAATTTATCTTGAGACCGAGCGGAGATAGGTAATTAATTAATCTACTTTACGAATTGTCCAACAAAGAAGTTCGTAATAATTTTCTGATGTTTCACTACGAAGAGGAATTAAAATTGGGAATTAATCAATTCATTCACACATGTCATACTTGATAGATAGATATCCCTTGAATCTGTGCTTCACTTATTTGACTTCAAAAGCTTTTTAATTTTCCTGTTTACTTTTCGATAGCAAAGATTGCGATTTTCAAAACAACCAAAACCTTTTCATTCGATTTTCCTAATCAATATTTTTAAGAACGCCTGATTTAGTACTTAAAGATTATTCGTTACTTCTTTCCCTGTGGGATCGATAATTTTATCTTTGCCGCTGTATTATTAGCTCTGCTAAGTCGCAGTTAAATAATATTGCGATCAAACTTCAAGGAAGTCAATGATAAAAGACAGACAGATACTCAGCTGCGACTGGCATACAACGTTGTTGGGCGTCTGACACAACAAGTACAAACTTCTCAGAAAAGCAGGACGTTGTAGCAGAAAAAGCAGAGAGGCAAGTGACTTTTCAGATAAGGATGGACTATGATTGGACATCCTTCTCAATATCTCTACCGGCTATTTTCTGGTTTCCCACCTATAAATAGCGGGAACGACAAAGACAGAAAAACCTTTGCATCTTTGAATCTTGACACATTTACTCTTGCCTATCTGTCGAAATTAGCGCTCAAAGCATTTAACGCTCTCAAGCAAGAAGGCATTAACTCTATGGTTCGTTTATTGGACACGAGGCATTTACTGCTCAAAGAGTTCTTTGAGATTCACCGTGTGACCTTGGCTACACGAGGATTAAGTCAGCTGACTTAATCTACTTTCTTGGTGTTCATACTTTTCGAGTAAGAACACATCAGCCTGCTCTTGCAAAGGAAGAGAAGGTTATTACAGACAACTGCCAAACCGTGTACGTTCTAGGAAGAACTCAACCATCCAAACTACCGGAGAAGGAAAAGGGAGATTTGTCCTCGGTCCAACTTCGAGCCGGTCCACAGAGAAGATGCAGAGCGTTCGATAGACTGAAGAAGGAGTGAAGTACAACTGCCTGGGCGAGTGATCCATTGTCCTGTGGACGGAGGTTTCTACAGCAACTGGCTGTAGATCGTGAGGATTGTATCTTCATAACTTAGTAAATTATCGGATCAGATATCCGAAGAGTAGACGTAGGACTTAAGGCTCCGAACCACTATAAATATCATGTGTCGTTTACAACTTTACTTACTTTACGCACTTTAAAGTTTTCAATTAAATCTTGAAACCTTCAACACTTATCTTGTAAGTGTTGAAGTGTATAAACTGTTAACTGCTCGTACTTGTAAAACTGTTAACCTAATATGCTGGCTAACATAAACTGTATTTCTAAAACTGCCAAGCAAAAACTGTGTTGATTAGAAACTGATTGGCTTATAATTAGAGTGTATTTACCTGTATTAATACTTTCGCTGCACATTACACATACTCTGATCTGGGACCAATATATATATATATATATATATATATATATATATATATATATTGTTGTGTGTGTGTGTGTGTGTATGTAGTGTAATTTTTTTTTTAAAAAAAATTATCTTATTATCATAATTGTTATTATATTTTTATTATTTTGAAAAAAAAATCTTTCTCTCTCACTCTTTATACGTGTATATATATATATATGATAATATTATGTTATATTATTATTATTATATTATATTATATTATATTATATTTAAATAATAATAATAATATTTATTTATTTATTTAAATTATTTAATCATTTAGTTTTGTTGTTAATTGGTTTATTATTTTGGATATTAAGTTTTGTTTGGTTCGATTTATGCAACGTTGAATGTTTAATTGACCGTTTAAAATATAAACGCATTTTGATTAAGTTGGTTCGTTAACCACGATTTGGTTAATTTATGTGATGAAGTTTAATGAAGTCACATGCATATCATGAGGGGATAGAATGCATGTCGAACAGTTGGGGATGTCAATTAGATGTCAGTCATAGATCCTGATTACATCAAGTATTATCAGTAGAACTGATAAAGATACTTAGGCCAATCCATCCTAATTGATTGCTAGTGTGTAATTATTGAAGGGAAATTTAGAGATAAAGGAAAATCAGCTCAACTGCGCGATTAACAAGTGTGTCTTTACTTCCATAAGCATAACACAGGTGGGAACTATTTCAGTAAAATAAAATGCTTTCTGAGCTTCATGCTCAGCTTTCAAAAATAAATGTGAAAATGTTTTGTTTTAACTGATTTCTATGCATAAACTGTTTTGTGTTATCATATTTGTAACTCTGTCAGTAAAAGCTGACATAGAGATTATTTAATGAGAATGATCCAGGAACTTCCTGCGCTAATCTCATTAAAAGAAAGATAGAGGTCTTATTTAGAGCGCTTGACGGTGCGAATAGGTAGTTCAGCTGGTGTGCTGATACCTAAGGGTAGAGATAAAGATGGATTCTAAAATCGATCGGGTCTCAAGGGATTATACTGAGACTTGTGCACAAATTGATGATAGTGGGTTGAGTGACTTGACCATTCCTAGCTATTCATCGTAACATGAAAGTGGGTCAGCTTCTCGTTACACAACGGTAAACAGATATGTTAACATAGTAGATAGCCGCAGCAAAATAAAATGATTTAGATAACACGGTTCTTTTCAACAAAATCCCGTGTTTATCTGTGTGAGTTGCATAGCATTCATATCTAAATTGTATGTTTTCGGGCATATTTCTACTGGGTACATTAGTACTCAGCCCCTCGTATTGTTTTCTAAAATACACAGGTTGATCAGCGAGGATGGAAGTGCGGGGTGTAAAAGACGAGGCAGGAGAATGTACAGCTTTCGAAAGATCCTGAGATATGCATCTTCACATGCATATCTCCACTACGCTTATCACACCACTGCACCACACTCTGAACTATTTCCTTCCCGTGTTTTAGATGTTTAAAGAACAAATGTTAAATCCTTATCTTTTATTGTTTTTGAATGATGTTGTATCTTTAAAAAGTTGAATGTCATTTCTAAATTTTCGTATTAAATTTTTTATAGTCTTTCGCTGATTTGTCGTTGAAAATATTTAAAAATCATTGACCACAACTGTAGCGCGTCCCAAAATTGGGAAGGTAAATTAAGGCCTTTACAGTTCTTTTGTATAAAATTCCCTAACAAATAAAATTTTTAATAAGATTTCGAGAAGTGAAAATTTTTAAAATAAAATTCCTTATTTTCCTTATTATTTTATTATATATAATGTGATCCCACCGCAACCATTTATCCCCATTAATATTTTGCCACGTTAATTACTAAAGTGCTAATGTGACCGTGATTTTATTTATTTATATTTTTAAAGGGATGGCTTGTAAAAAAAAATTACTAATGTACGAAAAAAAATAAATAATATGATCACAATTTTACTTTTACCATTGTCCTCTCAAAAATATCATATCATATCAACATAGTTAGGAATCTTGATTTAGGTTTGATAAAATGTCAAAAGCCACAATCAATTAATTATTGTATATAACTAACTCATGTTGAACTCATATAATAATATTGTCTAAGGAATTGAGTGTTATAATAGTTTAGGTTCAGTTAATCAAAAATATAAGACACAAAAAACCAGCTAAGAAGTAATCAAGTTCAAATGATTATAATACATATCAAATATAACCTCACTATAATTTTAACTATATGTATGTTAGGAACTTTGTTAGAAATTTTCTTATCTTATATTGTTTTGGTAGATCAAAGTATGTAAAAGTCATCTTACTTTTGTCTCTAGATTAGTTTCGGTATAGTCTAAAAATATAAAGTCATGTATAAGTCTTTTATCGAGTTGTAAACTGAAGCTGATTTGAAGATCAGTCTGATGAATTAGTTTGGGATGTGCGAGACTCAACAGACTAAAGTTCGAACCAAACTTACAAGTTGGAGATACATGAATCTGGACTAATAAGCTGGGTTTCACCAAGTTCGAGACCAGCCAACATGGTCTTATCAGTACCTCAAACTTACCAGTATGGGGACCAAACGCATACTGATAGATTACAACACCAGCATAGACTTGCGAGTATGACGTCACCACCATGGACTTCTAAGTTCCAGTCCCAACGCAAAGAGACAAAGAGAATCATCTGAGGAACGTATTGCCAAGTACAGACTTTAAGGATTCAATATTCATTAAAGCTTGCAAGCAAAAGACTCTAGTCTTGATATCTCGGACAATCAGTCCATGATTCCTCAAACTGATAGACTGTCGTTCTGACACAAAGGTGAGTAGTCACTGTCATTGTCAGAAAAAGCGGAGCAGATCCAAAATTTCTAGAAAAAGCACTACCTACCAGCCGTTTGCTGCAGTCACAGAGACTACTGATTGGACATCTTCTAATTTGTCTCTAATTGATATTAATTTCAAACATTCAACCTCACGACTATAAATACTGAAGGATCTTTAAAGGAAGAAGGTTATCATTTTACGAGTACTGAACAGAATACTACTCGAACTATCTATCAAAGCTGATAGGCTAAAGTTCCAACTCAACGTTCGAGGTTCTTAAGCTATTTCGTGTATCACTATAGTGAACACGAGAAACAGAACTTTAGAGTTCTTGAGTTATTCTCTTGGTACTCTTTATCTCCAAGAAAGATTATAACAATCAAGTACGTTTAGTACTCTGACTCTTACGGGCTTATTGTCGTCATGTTGAAAATTTTGGGAAATTTCTAAACACCCCATTCTAGCGACGAGGAGGCTGCATGATGTGTCCACACTCCAAGGAGCTACGAAGTGAAGGACGAGCAAAATACCAGGCGAGTGAGCTTGTGGACTGAAGGACGAGGCATTCTTCAGCAAGCGATAGATCATAGGAGCACCTTGTACAATCCAACATTTAGTGAACTTCGAGACTTGTGTCTGAAGAGTGGACGGAAAACCTTTAGAGTCCGAACCACTATAACCTTTTGTGTCATTTACTGCTCTCATTTTGTCAGCTTACTTATTATTAAAACTCAACACTCAAGTGTTGTAGTATATACTGAAAACTGACATTAAGCGTACTTAGACATAAAGTATCTGAACTAAAGATTTGACAAATCAAACTGACACGTCATCATCAATTTGGATAAGTGCAAGTTTACCGAATAAAAAATTTATTTTCTGCTGTGCAACTTACGATTACTCTGATAAACCGGAACCAACAATGTATAAACTAATAAAAATAGTAAAAATTGGAACATGCACAAAATCTTCAAAATTAAGACTCCAATTCACAAAATGAATTCAACTTTTGATAGAAAAAACAATACATTTTTTTTTTTTGAACGCATTGCATATAAATAACTAATATTTGGTTCGAGTAATGTTGATACCCTATCCATCCTAGATTAAATAAATATACTTATATTTATTTTTTAAAAAGCAAATAAATCTTTTTTGAACAAATAAAATTTCTATTATATTATATCCCATGTTAAAAGAGTAAATATATTATAATTCCAGATCTACTTTTATGATATTGCATATTTCTTATTCAGTTATTCTCGTTTGTTGGATTATATAATTTATTGATATTTAATATATTATGTATTATAAAAAAATAATTGTGTTAATAATTTAAATTGCACTTAAAAAGTATTTGGTTTTTTTTTCTTGGTAATCAAAATAAAGGTTATTAATTATGTTCGATTTTCCCTCTAAATCTTCTTAATCGCACAGCTACCAACCAATAGAACTATTCGTAAAAAGTAGAGTTCATATATGCTAAAATTAGAATATATATACATAATATTTGCGTCAATACAAATAATCAACCTAATTATTTCAGGTGTCATTTAATGTAATTAATTGATTATTTTTATCCTAAACATTGAGATGGATAGAATAATTGTAAGACGAACTCCAAATATTGAGTTCTATGTTGGAACAATCCTCTCCATTTAAATAGTGTTTTCTAATTTATAAAATGAAATATTTGTAGCAATGAAAAAAGAGATGATTATCCTATTTTTTTTTTTAAAAAACATCAAATTTAGTTATTTATTTTGATATAATAATTATCAAGTAAAAGTTAAATTTATTAAATAAAGAAAGAATAAGTTCAATATAAAAATGAACGAACACAATAAAATTATAAGTATAACAAAAAAGAAACATTTTGTGTAAAAATCTCTAATCTCCAAAATCTTTCAATAAATTTAGGGCCATCAAAATTAAGCTAGAAAGAGGTGTAAAAAAGAGAATGGAGTTAAAACAATATATATAATATATTCTAAATAATTATTTTTGAATTGGAAGCGACAACGTGATTTCATCTGACAGCATAGAACAATTTTGAATTTTTATACTCCATTTGTTACAATTATTTGGTCCGAATTATTATTTTCAGGTATTTTAATTATATGGTATAATTTCTCTATTCGGTATTGTTTTCTTTAATAATTTACAATTACAAGTCTGAATAACTTTGGATAATGAAAATATTAAATATAATATTATGAAAATAAAAAATTAATTAATATTTTAAATAAGGGTAATATTAGAAGTTTGTTTAAATATTATTAAATTATTTTTTTACAAACATGCAAGATCAATTTGGAGCATATAAACAGAACAAATACAGTAATATATTAGGCCAGATATAATAGATAATAGATATAGATAAAAGTCCGAGTATGTGTGGAATATGCTAAAAATAATATAAAGCTCGAAACGACGACCATCCATAACTTTAGTTTCATAATCTGATATTATAAAATTTGTATATATATTCTATTGAAGGCATTCCAAGTAGAAGCCAAAACAACTAAACAAGCCAATTTCCAGTCCATGGACCCATCAAATAAAACAAACAATTAGCAGAATCAAGTGAGCAAGGTTTCTAGCAAAAATGGAAGTAACACTTCATGATATCAAGACCTAATCTAAACAAACTAATGGAGTATATATTTAGCATAAACACACCCACATAACGGTAAGAGACTCTGGTTTTTCAACAGCTCCCTCCTTCTATGATGATTTCAGCATATAGCTAGATGATAGAACCTAGAACAAGAACCACAATGTGAAATGATACACCTACTGTCTAGAAAAAAGATACTACTTGCTGTTGTTGAATGAATTTCCTAAACTCTATAATGAAAGTGAAAATGACAATTAAAGCACAAGAGTCACTAAGGGTCCGCTGGCAACATAACAGAAACCAATTGTCTCGCCATAATCATTCCAGAAAGCAAACTTCTCAAGGGTAACATACTCCTTGACTGTTAGATGTAATGGAGTAGGCTGCAGGAGACAGATGACAGAAAGTGTAGCTGCATAATCAATGAATACAGGGATCCTAAAAAAGCATCATTAGATGAAAAAGTTGTGGAGGTAGGTATCTACTTTAGATATCACTTGAGAGAAACCAGGATCTTCAAATTCAGTGATCAGGAAAATGAATTCCATGGTCAACACACTATACATAAACGAATTGGGAACATCAGATGGGCCACTTATCTACTCCAAGAAGTATCACGGAAAGGCAATCAACAAAGTTCACCTGTAAATACTGTCCTAGAGTCAAAATGTCAACTTAAACCAGCCCTGGCTTCCTTCAGTTCATCATCCGCTGCACAAAATCCCAACATAATCGATGTTTTCGTTATCATCCCTTCCTTGTTGAGCTTTGTGTGTTTCAGAACTGATAAACTTTGCTCATACCTGTAGCATGCGATGAAATAATATCATATCTAAAAACAAGAGCCAAAATGCTTCAGCTACTTTAATTTGGTTTTTGATGTTGAAAGAAAGATGACGGACAGGGTTCTTCATTCGGTCAGTAAATGGAAGGTGCAACTGTAACCCATATATCAACCCAAGGGTAAACACAAAATTTTAAAAGATGATTAAATCTTTACTCAATGATAGCAAGTGTGGCCCAGCCAGTAACTTTTTCAGAGAAAAAAAGTAGTCTGGTTTAAAACTACGCAATGATGACTATGATAGCCATGTTTAAGGAAGGGCATGAGCAATTCAACTGTAGCTAAACATGCTATCAATACATTAGTTGTAGTGGGGATGACATGTGCAATTTAAATTGGCAAGTTATGCTTTACGAGGCAGAGGGGGAAAAGGAGAAACAAGAAAACAGAGGAAAGAAATCATTTTCAATTGAAATAAGATGTGTGAACGTAATCCCTAGTGTCTTGAGAAGTTCAAACACTGATTACCTACCAAGGATTTTGCGATTTTAAATAATAAATGATTTTGGAAATATCAGGTCTCCTCTTAATCACGGAAATACGAGATAATTATTTGAGATTTATGAGAGTTAATTACCCAGCCCTAGGATCTCTAACTATCTGCTGTAGTCGTTTCATAGTTTCAATGTTGTGAGCGAACACATCTAACTGAGAATGAATAAGTGCAGAGAAAGCTTCTAGGTCACCTCGAAAATCAGATGTTAAATACTCAACCATGATATCAGGGCTGAAAGTCTGCCAAAAATGTTATATTGCATGTCAGTATAGTCATTTTCATGTAAACATGAAGAGATCAAATAGGTGTGGCAAGTTCATGAAATATTATTATAATGAGAAGTACTAGACTTCTCCATGAATATAGACACATGCATCTATGAAGCATGCATTTATGTCAAATCCTGAGAATCTAATCCTACAAAAAAAAAAACCTTCATGGCTTTGACTGTTTCAACAAAATGACAACTTCCACCATCAGGAAGATCATCTCGGTCCACTAGCGCGATTGCTAAAGCGATACGGCATTCAACTAGAGGGCACATACTATGGTGCATGGTTAAATCTTCATCTTCTTATCACAACAGCTGCCACATTTGCAATGTAAAACAAACCCAGTTTACCAAAGAGTTAGGGAAGGAATAAACGAAAATGCACTACATATAAAATGTTTATTTACCATCGCTTCTTTTGATTGATTATCAATCTCCTCCTGGTTTGCTTTATTCAAGAATCTTTTCTTGTGCCAGACTACCAAACCCACTTTAGATGTAGAAGAAATTTGGGTCAAATTCACAAATATGCACAAGAAGATAGTGGAGCAGAAAATCATGTTCATTATAGACTTGTAAAACCAGTAGTAGCTCTACCAAGTGGTATATACAAAATAAATAGCTTTATAGATTTCATGGTTAATTAAGGCGGGAAACAAATTCAAGGCAAATTAAGGAAAATCAGGCATTACCAATAACTATTAATTAGAATCTACCCTGCTATAGCCTCGTTTCTTTTTAACACTGTTGATATCCATAATCATCCGGATTTCATCTGCATCGTTCCATCTTTCAGCATCAGCATACATATTGTACAGCAAGACATATGGGCCAGAACTTTCCGGTTCCAGTTTCATCAATTCTTCGGCTGCAATTCTTGCCAGCTCCACATTTCCATGCACTCTACAAGCACCCATAAGTGCCCCCCAGACTGCCTTGTCCGGTTTTACTGGCATCCAACTAATAATGTCCATTGCTTCTTCAAGCTGTCCGTGCCTACCAACTACATCCACAAGGGACGAGAAATGTTCAACTCTTGGTTCGATTCCAAAATCACGAACCATTGATCGGAAATATGATCTGCCTTCTTCGACTAGACCACCGTGAGCACATGCACTCAAAACCGATATGAATGTGATATATGTTGGTTTCACTTTAAAAACCTTCATTGATTCAAAGAGTTCCAGGGCTTCCCGTGCAAAACCATGAGATGCATATCCTCCTATCATAGCATTCCACGAGATTACATTCTTTTGAGATTTCATCTCATTGAAAACTGCCCTTGCTTCGTATATCGCTCCACATCTAGCATACATTGTAACAAGAGAGTTATTTAAAGGGATATCTGGTATCACTGTCTTTGATACCAACTGATGAAACTGCATGCCCGTATGCTGGGCTGCACACTCAGCACAAATGCTAAGAAGTGAAGACAGGGTATGTCTATCAGGTTTCTCTCCTTCTGCCTGCATGCAAACAAATAGTTCCATCGCTTCTTTGAACCCTCGATTCTTCTCATATCCAGCTATTATCGTATTCCAAGAAATCCGACTCTTCTGAGGCATTTTTTGGAAAAATTCAAGTGCACGATCCATCTTCCCTAGCTGAGCAAATCCTGATATCATTGAATTCCATGATAAGGCATCTGGAGTTCTCATTTCAGAGAAGAGTCTCATGGCAGCTTCCATATCAGATGCATTAACGTAACCATTAATCATCGTGTTCCATGTGACATTGTCTCGGTTCTTCATCTCCTTAAACAGCTCACTAGCAGAGGCCATATCCCTAGCTTTCACATAGGACATGAGCATTGAGTTCCACGAAACCACATTCCTCTCAAACCTAAATTTCCGCCCACTTCCCCTATCAATGCGCAAGGGTATCTGATCAAAAATACGCTTAGCATCCCCAACCCTTCCCTTCTGGCCATATCCAGCAATCAAAGTATTATAAGCATGAACCAAATCATCTCTCTCCACCTCCCCATATTCTAACAAAACCGTTTCAGCCTCATCGAGATAACCATTCTCAATCAGTCCAGACACAATTGCACTAAGCGAAGCAGCATCTCTCTCCGGCATCACTCTAAAAAGCTCGCAAGCCCTCTTGACATCACCATTATCCATGAACCCCGTGATCATCGAATTCCAAGTCACGACATTCTTCTCAGGCATTTCATCAAACATCATGAAAGCAACATCCATCCTTCCATTCTTCGCATACCCACTAATCACAGTGTTCCACGACACTGCATCCCTCTCAGGAATTTCATCAAACAGCTTTCGACCTTCGTCTAAAAAGCTACTCGCCCTGCACGACATATAGCCAGATATCATCAAGTTCCACGACACTCTATCCCTCTCAGGCATCTCGTCGAACAGCACCCGTGCCTTGGCAATCTCGCGTCGTTTAACATAGCCGCTGATCATCGAATTCCAAGTGACCGTGTTGCGCTGACATAAGCTATCGAAAAATGCTCTGGCCTCATCAAGGCGGTTGCTTCGGATCAAATGAGTGATCTTTCTATTAGCAGCAAGGATTTCGGGAGTAATTTGTGATAATCGAGTCGTCAGAGTTGAGAATATCCGGTTATCATGGAATTGAAGCCACCGCCTGCGCCTGCTGCAGAGCGTTCGAAGCATCCTAATTTTATCAAAAAGCAACTGAAAAGTGCTATCGAATTAATCGAACCGAAGTATTGGGAAGCATTGCGGTCATGAGAGAAAGCTCTTTTGTAGTTGGGATATTCAGATTCGGTTCGTGTTCCCTAAAACTTTAGCAGTTGATGCCATGCGATGTATGCGCAAGAACGATTATCTCAATATATAAATAGCAAGGAACACACAAACAGACGTCAAATGGTGGATGATAAACGCAAAATGTAATAGGGAGGAATGAGAGAAATAAATAGTTTATTCATTGTGTTTGTGAACAACGTTTTGACTAGCTTGCAGCCTGAAAAAATGGATACATGATTTGAGGGGAGACCTTCCTTTTATAGATACAAGGGAGGCCATGACAAAGGTTTGAGACCTTAACTAATCTTAGCTAAACTAGCCATGGACTCTGGATTTTTCAAAACTGATCCCAAAAATCTCGGAGTTAGTTGCAATAACTGCGGCTCTTCTCCAAAGCTCCGCCCTTGTCCGTTTACCTGGGGTCGTCATCATGTTCGACCCTGGGATTGAGTTCCGACCCGACCTTAGCATCTATCTTGCTTGCCGGAATGGGTTCTTCTCGACCTTTGGGCCGCGCCAGGTTATGTTCTAGGTTGTTGGGCCATGTTCGCATTGGTTCATCTCGCGGGAATGAATCGGTCTCGTTTGGTTTGGGCTACTTGGGCCCAACCTCAACATTAGTAATTATTGTTAGCAATTCCTCCCTTATATATTGTTTTGATGAGTTAAACATCCCACTAGGTTAGAGAGTCTCTACCTTATAATTAGTTCAAACTTGTAATATCATGTACAAGAATTATCGAGTTGTAATAGGAATTGATCAAGCCAGTAAGGGAAGAAATGAAGCTATCAACAAAAGGTGATACCTGCAAAATCACCAACATGGAGTAATATGTATTTGCTAACTGAAAGACATTCGCCAGCAAATCACCCTACATAAGAAGTTGTTGACTGACATGTCACCACCAGAAAGGAGTGACCAACAATTGTCAACCAGCAAGCGCGATTCTCAAACGCAAGCAGAGACTTTCCCCAATCAAGACAAGCCAACACTTTACAAGATCAAACTTTAAGTGTGGAGAACATAAAGTCTTTGTATCTTAAAACATGTCCATCCAAGTAATCTACAAGCAAACATTTATAGGACAGATTGGAGGCTGTTTGACACAATTTGCTTTTTGACCAACAACTGCCAAAAAAGGTGGTACCTGTAGCAGACGTCTCTAAAAAGTGAGACATTTGATTGGTCTCCTTCCAAAAGATCTCATAATGCTACAAACGTCCTAAAGTTCAATCCTTCTAAAAAGCTCCTATAAATTGAGGTTGCAAATCACCTTGAGGAGGTTCCTATAACTGATTCAAAAAATTCTACCGATCGCTATCTAACTATCTTATGTGAATTCTGACATTTTTGAAAGCTATCAACTTCAAGATTTAAAAGCTTTCAGGTTGTTCCTTCTTGAACACGAGGCTCTGTGCATCTTGGAAGAGCTACTTTTACTTTCTTACTCTTTGAGTTAGATAACATCTTGGAGTTGTCACTTCTCCTGTGTCAGCTATCACAGGTGTATACCCAAAACTGATGTTATTGAGAGGAACTCAAACTCTCACGTCCAGTTTGAAAGCCAAGTGGTGTGCCCACGCTTCAAGCCTGAAGAAGTTCTGGATTGTAGCGAGTGAGCTAACAGATTGGTGGACGCGACATTCATCATCTAGCAATGTACTGCTAACATCTTTGTAATTTTTGACTTAGTGTTTCTAGACCGCGCATCTAAAGAGAGGACGTAGGACAGTGTATTTCGAACCTCTATAAATCCTTGTGTCATTTACTGTAATCTTTAATCTTTTTACGTTGGATCTAAAACCCAACACATCAAGTGTTGGAGTATTAATTGACAATTTGACTAGGTAATACTTTGACCTGCTAAACAACCATTTTTTTCTGAACCTAAGCTGGTAAAAAATAGCAAGCTTAGAGGCCCAACCGTTGTAATAGTTTATCTTCTGCTTTGCAAACTAACTCTGATCTAGGGACCAACAAGTGGTATCAGAACGAGTGTTTTTTAGAACTACATGTTCTGTAACTCATTATTGATATCATCAAGTGATATCCGTTTTGAGTCACCTAGGACCAGATCCATCCTTGTTGTGTTGTGGTTGTTTACCTTGTTTAGCGAGTAGGTACAATGAATATCTTGAAGCTTCCACCATACATATGCGGAGAAATTCACAGCCTGGAAGAAGAGATCTCTAATCTAGTTGAAGAACATTCATCCGGAGATGGTAGATGTGCTGGAGACTGGGCCAATCGAGATCTTAAAGGTCAACACTCGCTTGGTGGGCAAAGAAGGATCAGACATGGTGCCCGAGCCATACGCAGAGTGGATAACAAAAGACAAGAAGTGCGTCCAGCTTGACTCCATCGCTCATGAGTTGATTCTTTAAGCAGTCCCAAAGACCATGATAGAAGATGTCATCGAGTTCAACAATGCTGAAGAGGTCTGAGATTACTTGAGCAACTTGAGCTACTAGATTGACCAAATGAAGATGAACAAACTTAGGTCTGTGTAGACAAGTACGAGCTCTCCATGATGCTCCCAGAAGAAAGCATCAAGGATATGGAGACTCGGTTCAACTCGATCTTCAGTGAGTTGAAGGCTTTGGACAGGGTATACATCTACAATGAATCTGAATGCCAAGATGCCCAAAGAGGATTGGTTCATGAAGATTACTATTTTGAAGGAGAAAGATCTCTCCAGGATGTCCACAAATGAGTTATTCACCCTACTCCAAGCTCATGAATGAGACATCCAAATGGCGAACATTAACGAAGCTGTCAAAGCTTCTAGAGAAAGTGATAAACTCGTATTTTGCCTCACTTATCACATTGTTTTCTTTGTTATATCATGCATTTGCATTAGTTTAGAGTTAATAATTGAGCATGAGTCTTTCAAAGAGGATATTACACTTGTTATGGTGAGTTTTGTAGGTATTTGGGTAAAAAATGTGCTTAAATGTTGAAAAGAACCAGAATGAAGAAGTTGTTATTTTGGTCGACACACGGGATGTCAACCAACATAGAAGACAAAGCCAAAAACCCAAGCATGACCTCTAAGTTAACCGACATGGTGCATGTCGATCGACATGGAGGGTTGTTGTTGACCGATGCAGAAGGAGGAAGAGGGCTCGACATGGACGGATATGTCGATCGACACCCAGGGTGTCGATTGACATAGAGAGTTGGAAGCAATCGACATCAAGGATCGAACTGACAGCCATGTCAATCGACAGGCTGGATATCGATCGACAGGCTGGATGTCGATCGGCACCGAAGTTAGGAAGACAAATTCACGCCAGATTTGGAGAGATTTCTTTCTCAAGCCTAATAGCTGATGAAGATATAATCCCGTCCTCTATAAATACACTAATATAGCTCGAGTTTTAGCGTTCCAGTTCCAGTTCCAGTTTTAGTAGTTCATTATTTACTTTAGCATTCAGTTTTTACTTTAGTTTTCGAGTTTTCTGTATTTTGTTGCTTTGGAATTTAAAGATTATCAAGACTTTAATTCTTGTTCTTTTTAATTCAAGTAAGTTTAAAGCAATTCAATATGTTTATTTCAATTTGTGTTTTTAGCATGTCTGGCAAGAAACCCTAACAAGTTCTAGGGTTTTCTCCATCCTAAACATGTTATAATTCTATTAAATCCAACCCTTATTAAATTGGTTCAAGTTCTTTGGTGTTGATTCTAAAATCTACTTTCAATTGAAGGATGAAGAGATGAAAATTGGATTAGATTGTTAGTTGTTAATTTGAGACCGAGAGGAGATAATTGATAATAGGAAGAAAGAAATTGATATAATTGTTTTCTGTCTAAGAAAGAAGATTCAGTTATAGGTATAATCTGCATGTTTATCGAGATTGACTAGTTTGTGTTATTGAGATTCAAAATGTAAAATTCACTTGTTAGTAATCTAGGTTTTAATTGCCAAATAAGAGATTAATTCCAATTTATCAGATTTTCCACCATAATAATTATTTGGGTTTGGTTTGATTGATTTATGCATGTTAAGCGGACTGGTTGAATTCCCTAGGATCTGTGTTTTTATTTCTCTGATTTTATTCAAAAGTTATTTTCTGATTAAAACAAAAACCTTCTCTTGATTTTGGATTACTCAAAGAACAAATTGAAAAACTACATCCATTACATGAAACTTTGTCGTTATACTTTTTCCTTGGGTTCGACAACCTTTTAGTATGCTCTATTTTAGCATAGATCAAATTGGCGCCGTTGCCAGGGATTAGTTAGAATTTATTTTGTTACTGGATTGTTTGGATAATTGTTGGCTTGAGTTTTTTATTTTTATTTTGTGCGTGTGTTTGGTGTTTGTCCTCTGCATCGTTCGACATCATGCGTGTCGGTCAACATAAAATTTTCCTCCGTATCGATCGACATCCTCTCTATCGATCGACACAGACTGACATTTTCAGCCTTTTGTCTTTCTTTTCAAGTGCTTGAACACAAGAGCAAAAGGCAAGAAACTCGAAGCTTTTGACTTGGAAATTGAAGCCACCTGTATGAGAAACAAAAGCAAAACAAAAAAGAACAAAGAAGAGCATATTGAGATGGACAATCAAACAGAAGCATCACTTCAGAATATGACTCCCGAGGAACAAAAGCAGTTTGTTGATGAGGTGCGGCAGCTCAGAGCACAACTCCAAGCCGCACATGCACCCCAAGCGGAGCAAGATGCCAGACTGGCAGAACTAAACAGAGGGGTAAACAATGAAAGGAAAGTAGTGGTACAACAGAGATCCATCTTGGATTGTTTCTTGCCATAGATCGAGGAGCTATGTTTTTGAGTTGGCATGAATTCCAACAACTTCGAGTTGAAAGACGGGGCTAATTAAGATGGTTTAGCAGAACCAGTTTGTAGGAAAGGCGATTGAAGACCCGTACGCACACCTCAGTCAGTTCATCGAGGTATGTGATACAATGAAGCAAAATAGAGTGTCTCAAGACACCATCCGAATGCGACTATTCTCTTTTTCACTCATAGACGATACCCGATCTTGGTTTTCCAGTTTGGACAAAAACAGGATTGGCACTTGGGAGGAACTGTAAGTAGAATTCCTCACCAACTATTTCCTTCCTAGTGTCATACTCAAGAGGAAATAGGATTTTACCCACTTTAGCCAGAAATATGATGAGACCTTGTACGAGGCTTGGAAAAGGTACAAGGAACTGTTGAGGATGTGCCCCAACCATGGGATTGATCTTGAGATGCAAGTGAACCACTTGTACGAGGGACTGACCCCTTACATGAAGGAGTTGGTGAATGCTTCAACTGGAGGCATTCTGATGAAGAAAAGTGGAGAAGAAGGCATGAGGCTTCTTGCTATGGCCATGAACAACCATCAATGGCCACCGAGAGGCAGAAGGTAGTCAAAGCAGTAGCTACTACTCCGGAATTTGATGTGGTTGCTGAGGTCAAGAAGCACCGAGTGGATTTTGGGAAGTTGGAGGCCGGAAGAACTTCGGTAGCAGCAGTATCAGATTTTAACATGGCCATCGTTCCTGTAAAGGCTAATTACATATACCGAGGGAGCAATTCAAGCACTTCCAACGCAACTGATGTGAGCTATGTTAATGGAGGCTACAACAACAACTATAGAGGCAATAACCAAGGGTATAAATACAGTGCTCGAAATCACCCTGGTTTTTCATATTCTAACCCTTCTTCAACAGAAAATCCCCCACCGGGATTCAATGTTGGTATCGGAGGAGAGATTGTGGAGAAGAAAATGTTTTTAATTGAGGAGACCCTCGAGAAGTTCATTAAAAGCTCAGACAACAGATTTCAAGGTGGAGACTGAGGTAAAAGGGATGGCGACTCACATGCAACACATGACGAAGCACCTTCAAATGTTGGATACATAGTTGAGTAAGATTGCCACCACTTTTAGCAATCAGCACAAGCCCGGTGAACTACCCAACACTACAAAAACCAACCCAGACAAAGCTAAACATGTCAATGCAATTTCTCTGAGGTACGGTATAAGGTACAATGGGCCAAGCATGACCGAGGATGAGTTTGGGGGTGAAGAGGATGAAAGTCCCGAGGAGAATTCCTCTGTATTGACCGATACAGAGGCTGTGTTGGTTGACATAGAGGGAGATCAAGCAACATTGCAGGAGGCTCGACATCGAGGGTTTTGAGCAATGTAGTCGTGTCGACTGACACGCAGGCTATCGATCAACATGGCAATTCTGAGGCAACGATCGACATGCCTGGATTTTGACCAACACAGAGAGCTCCTGAGGGCAAAAAATTGAAGAACAAACCTGATCCTACTCCTCCGATGCCATTTCCTCAAAGGTTTGCAAGACTCCAAGTTTGCTCGCTTTGTGGAGAACCTCAAGAAAGTCAACATCAACATCCCGCTAATTGAGGCTCTCCGAGAGATACCCGACTACATGAAGTTCTTGAGGAAGCTGATGAGTGAGAAAAATTTTGTGTTGGAAAATGAATCTGTTACAATTCATGAACAATGCAGTCTTCTCTTGCAGAAATGGATTTCGAAGAAGAGGTCTGACCCGGGATGCTTTTCTGTTCTGATCGAGATTGGGGGGAGAGAGTTCCGGAATGTACTCTGTGACATAGGAGCAAGCATTACCTTGATGCCTTTCTCGGTTTACAAGAAGCTACGGATTGGAGAGATGAGGCCGACCACAATTACCCTACAGATGGTGGATCTTTCTATATCTCGTCCAAAGGGGATAGTGGAGGATGTCTTAATTCGAGATGGCCATATGATCTTCCTTGCCTATTCTGCAATCTTGGAGATAAAGGAGGAACAAGGCATGCCAATGATACTAGGGAGAGAGTTCCTAAAAACAAGTGGAGCTCTGATTGACTGTCAAGGTGGAGAGATCACACTCCGAGAAAATGACGAGATGATCACCTTTGTGATTGATGAAATTCAGAAGGAAGCTGCTTGCAATAAGATCTCTACCATCGAAGAAGAATCTGATGAGGAGGAAGCTGTCGAGATCGAATGAGAGCGAGGAAACGAGATGGAAATTTTTTCAATTACACCATATCCTTTCGAGCTCATTGCTATCATTCAAGATCAAATGTTGTATATGATAGATTCAAGGGGGCGGGGAGTCTGGACCCGACCACCTAGGTGAAAGCAGCATCGTCGAACCATGACGATAAAAAAGGCACTGGATGGGAGGTAACCCTTTATTCTAATGTTTTATTTCCAAATTTTCACTAATTCTCGTGTTCCCTATTTCTGTTCTAAAAAAATAAAATTGGAGCCTCTGTATCGATTGACACAGAGGGAACGATATGGGAACACTTCGACTGTGAAGAGGGTCGACAAGAAGGCTCCATGTTGATCAACATGCTGCATGTCGATCAACACGGAGTGCTAACAGCCACAAGTTCCTGTCGATCAAGAAGAGTGAAACACTATCCTTGTGAGTCTTCGATGGTTTACTGATTTTCTGATTCCTGCAAAGTGTTGGTGTGATGTGGATTTTCGGGTTTGATTGTGATGAATCTTGTGAGGCATTACACTTCTCTTCTACTTGAACTTTTGATTCATTCTTTTTTTTGATTGAAGACAATCAAATGTTTATGTTTGGGGGAGGTTGATAAGCTCGTATTTTACCTCACTTATAACATTGTTTTCTTTGTTATTTCATGCATTTGCATTAGTTTAGAGTTTATAATTGAACATGAGCCTTTCATAGAGGATATTACACTTGTTATGGTGAGTTTTGTAGGTATTTGGGTAAAAAATGTGCTTAAATGTTGAAAAGAGCTGGAATGAAGAAACTACTGTTTTGGTCGATACACAAAATGTCAACCAACATGGAAGACAAAGCTATACACCTGAGAGTTACCTCCATATCGACCGACATGGAGGGTTGTTGTCGACCTATGAAGAAGGATGAAGAGGGCTTGACATGGACGGACAAGTCAATCGACACCTACGGTGTCGATTGACACGGAGAGTTAGAAGTTATCGACATCAAGGATCGAAGTGGAGATCGAACTGATAGCCATGTCGATCGATATGCTGGATGTCGATCGACACCAAAGTTAGGAACGCACATTCATGTCAGTTTGTAGAGATTTCCTTCTCAAGCCTAATTCCTAAAGAAGATATAATTCCCTCTCTATAAATACACTAATATAGCTCGAGTTTTAGGGTTCCAGTTCAAGTTTTAGTAGTTCATTATTTACTTTAGCATTCAGTTTTTACTTTAGTTTTTGAGTTTTCTTTATTTTGTTGCTTTGGAATTTGAAGACTATCAAGACTTTAATTCTTGTTCTTCATGATTTAAGTAAGTTTAATGCAATTCAATATGTTTATTTTAATTTGTGTTTTTAGCATATCTAGTTGGAAAACCGAATAGGTTCTAGGGTTTTCTCCATCGTATT
Source organism: Plectranthus barbatus (assembly GCA_026898455.1). NCBI lineage: Eukaryota > Viridiplantae > Streptophyta > Magnoliopsida > Lamiales > Lamiaceae > Plectranthus > Plectranthus barbatus. Next base: position 125,119 of record JAPKLW010001771.1, on the reverse strand, counting down.
TACATGTTATAATTCAATTAAATGCAACCCTTATTAAATTAGTTCGAGTTCTTTGGTTTTGATTCTAAAATCTAATTTTAATTGAAGTATCGGGAGATGAAAATTGGATTAGATTGTTAGTTGTTAATTTGAGACCGGGAGGAGATAATTAACAATAGGAAGAAAGAAATTGATATAATTGTTTTCTGTCTTAAAAAGAAGATTCAATTATAGGTTTAACCTGCATGTTTGTCGAGATTGACTAGTTTGTGATATTGAGACTCGAAAGGTAAAATTCACTTGCTAGTAATAAAGATTTTAATTGCCAAACAAGGGATTAATTCAAATTTATCAGATTTTCCACCATAATAATTATTTGGGTTTGGTTTGATTGATTTTGTTAAGTGAATTGGTTGAATTCCCTAGGATATGTGTTTTAATTTCTCTGACTTTATTCAAAATTTATTTTATGATTAAAAACAAAAACCTTCTCTTGATTTTGGATTACTCAAACAACGAATTGAAAAACTACATCCAGTGCATGAAATATTGTCGTTACACTTTTCCCTTGGATTCGACAACCTTGTGGTTCACTAGAAATTTATTTGCTCACCTATGCTATAATTAGTATACTCTATTTTAGTATCGATCAATTTGGTGCCATTGTCGAGGATAGAACCCGGGTCACCCGCGTGATAATTGTGGCCAAGGCGAAGGCTAACATTCCTCAATCAGTCGAAAAGAGGTTCATAAAAAGACCTCAGTGCTCTTGCATTGGGTGCAACTCTCCCGACCACTTGAAGCTCGAGTGTCCATGAGTGGACAAGGAGGAGAGAGAAAGACTCAAGCATCTGTTTGAGATTTAAGCTTCAAGGGCCATTACAAAAGCTATGCTCTCCAAGACCAAGGTTCTTGATATTCCCAACCATGACGATGGTTTGGTATCATTGGATGAAGAGTTGGGGAGGAATCCCTATGATAAACACTCATTTTGTGCATTTTGCTGACGTAAATCTGCTCACTTTTGACCTTAGATTAGACCACTATGTGATATTTTCATGCATTATCCGTATTCTTTAAGGAATTATTACGTTTGGGTTGGTTTGTGGTTGTTTATGCAGATTTCACGCACAATTGAGTTGTTTACAAGATTTGACCAAGTACTATGGGGCCAATCGATGCTAACTTGCATCGGGAAAAGGAAGAAGTGAGAAAAAATTGAAGAAAAAGCCGAATTTCCGCTCGTGACGGAATCGGCGATCGCCGAAAGTGTATTTGGGTCGCCGATTTTGCAATTTCGCCTGTTTTGTTACGGTGCATTTTTGGCAACCCACATCGCAATTTCGGCGATTGCTGAGCGGGTTTTCGGGTCACCGAACGGGTGATTTTGACGAATTTTTGGTTCAAATCCCATATCTTTTTAAATCAAAGGGAGATAAGTATATATAGAGGCTCCCAAGACTCAAGAACGTTCCTTTACCCTTATTTTCGAATTTTTAGAGCTAGAGAGAGCTGAAACGAAGCGAGGCTTGAAGAGCAAGATTGGAGATTGAAGATCAAAAACCTCGGGTTTTGGTTTCCATGTTTTTCAATTCTTTGACTATTTACTTCTTCGTTTCTATGGAACTTAGCATGATTGGCTAAGTCCTTTATGGATTCTAGGGTTTTGAAACTTGTTGGATAATTTCTTGATTGTTTATGTGATTCAGTTTTCCTTTTCCATTGACGTTTTAATTATATCTGAGCTTTTCATTAATTACTTGATACTGGCCATTGATTGTAATTTGAATTGGTGGTTTTTGAACCGAGAGGTCTAGGCTATCGATTTAGACACAGATTAATTAGATTTGATAGGTCAATTATCCGAGAGGAATTTGAACTATTGAAGGGTTTTAAAAATCTAAGGTTTTATCAAGAGTAAAAGTTCTTTTGCGCATCCGAGAGGAGTCACTAGGTCTTTTATTTCCAAGTTATGGTTTAGAGTCCGAGAGGATCACCTGATAACATAATTGAGGTTAACTCACGTCTTTGGAAATTAAAATTGGAATTGAATTGCATAAATGATTGTTTAATTGTTCTTCAAAGTTGATTACCCTGGAATCCTAGTTTCTCTATATTTTCTAAATTCAATCTTTTTAATTGCCTTTTTAAATATCTACCTTTCAATATTGCCTAGTTTAAATAAACAAACTTTTCTACCGATGTGTCCAGATAGTAGTAAGGTATCTATGTTTTGGTGCTTGATTATACTTTGAGCCTGCAATCCTTGAGTTCGATAAATTATTACTTGCCCTCTGCAGTGGTCTGTACACTTGCAGTTTTAGCGTGTTGAGAAATACGCTATCAAGTTTTTGACGCCGTTGCTGGGGATTGCATAGATTTATAATTGACACTAATTCAGATATTACGCTATTTACTCTAGACGTTATTTAACGCAATTTCATTTTATTTTCGGTGTTAATCACTTCTGGAATTTTGTGCTGGTAGTTGATCACTGTAAAATCTACAGATTAATTATAGAAACAGTGGCAAATAAATTTGTAAACCCTAAGGTTATCGAATCCAGGGGAATTGTGTGGGAAACTATCCTATATACTAGCTATGATCCTAAGATTCATTGTTTGAGTGAACAGAAAATTAGGGTTTTGATTTAGAAAATAAAGATGACAATACTTGAAAATTAAAGAGATTTCGAAAGCAAATTTAAAGGAACACAAATTCTAGGGAAGAATTCTTATTATGGATAATATGTAGGAATCAATTAATTTAACAGGTGGAACACTGCAACAATGCTATATTTCCTTGTTTGGCAAATATAACCTAGATTACTAATTAGTGACTATCTCCGCTCGGTCTCAAGTACACTAAATTAGTCAATCTGATAAGCAAATCAGTTCAATTCCTACAGTCTAGTACATCTGTTTGGATAGTGTAGATTATATCATTCATTCCTAATCCCACTATTAATATTCACCTCACGGTCTTTCTATAAATAGCTAGACATCTAAATTAATCATCACCTCTCGGTCCTTGAATTAATCTAGAATTATGAAATAAACACAGGAATTATGAACCTAATTAATTAATCCTAACATGCATCCATAATAATATCAACCCCTAGAACCCGCTAGGGTTTCTAGCCACTCATCATAGATAGAAATCCAAAAGAAAACATATTAAATTGCATAAACATAAAGAACTTACAAGAAAAATAAAGGGTTTCGTGTTTCCCAAGTCTCCAAACTCTAAAAATTCTAAAATATGATCAACTCCTTCAAAAAGTCGAATTTAGTTAGGTATTTATAGGGGTGGATGTGTATCCTATCAAATCTAGGGCTAAAGATATGAATAAATCCAATTTTCATCAAATTTCCCACATCAGCAGACCCGCGTCGATCGTTGCTGATTGGCATCGATCGACGTGGCTTCATCTTTGGCGTCGATCGATGCTGATTGGCGTTGATCGACGTGGTCTCTTGCCCCTTCTGCGCGATCTCACGGTTTTGGCCATAACTTCCTCTCCCAAATTCCGATTGACCCAATTCCAGTTGCGTTGGAGAGCTAACTCAAAGATTCATCCATTGCCATGCACCAATAGCCCGAATTCCTCTTGTGGAAGAATTCTTCACTGCTACTCTTACACGTCACTGCTTTCGGAACGGTTTTCAAGTGAATTTAGGCCTAAAACCTTCAAAAACACCAAGATGCGCGTAATACCACCCAATATAGACTCATGCATATAATATATATATAAACTCAATAAAACTACATAGAATATTAGAAAATAATATAGATAAGCGAGTAAAATAATGAGCTTATCTAACCCCCCAAACTTGAACGTTTGATTGTCCTCAATCAATAGGCAAGAAAGAAATCAAAAGATAATGCGATTAAAGTGCAATGCCTCACAAGATTCATCACAGTCAAGAATCAAAAATCCACTACACACAAGCAATTTGAAAGAGACAGAAAATTCATCAACAGTGGAAGAACTCACGGGAAGTGTATCGCTCAACTCTCAAGTGTTTAAGGTATAGATGAAAGCACTCAACAACATGTATGAAGAAATTTCTAACATAGGCTTGCAAATTTTCTAATATCTCCACTGCTAGAATGTGCACACAAGTCTATAATAAAAAAGGACTTTCAATAGGTTGTAATGTAGGCTTTTTGTGAAAGGTAGGGAAATATGGCCAAGTGACTAAAATCAATCAAGTTGTACTTCCTCAATCAATCCAAACCACCTTCTATTCATCATCCACCTCATCTCCTCAAATATATCAACAAATACACAACTTTTTTTTTCTAGCTCATTTTGAATCTCTTATGCTCTTTACAAAATTTTGTTTCCTTTTCTTTTCAGAGAGCTTATGAGAATTCTAATTATTTCTTTGAGCTTCTTTTTCACACATCTTTTCACCACTAATTTATATTTTCTTGTCTCCATCTCACAATCATTCCACCCCATATACCACAACTCAAGACATGAGCGAAACCAATACTTCTTCTTAATCTCATAGACAAGGAAAGAAAAATTTTGTATAGGCTCAAAAGTGGCTAAATAGGGAAAATTTAATGTGAAGGGACAGTGTTTAGGGAATTGGGCTATCAAAGATGGCCTAAGATCATTTCCTAAACTTGTGCACACTATGCAGTCTCAACACAGAAAATAGGCAAGTTCTAGAGAAATCAAAACACACATGTGAATCTCACATCAAACGAAATAAAGACTCAAGTTTCTCACACAAGGGTTCAAAAATTTTTCTTCCACAGTCAATTTCAAATCAGCTCAATCAGCATGCAAGCATAAGTGTCAAATTAATCCGATCATGCGGTATTCTAATTCATAGGCATCTAACCTCAATCATAATCAATTCAAACTCAACCCTCAACCGATTCTAATCTCACAATCTCATTCGGGTTATATCAAAACTCAAAAAATTTTCCCCACAAAATAGAATAAAATTAAAATTAAGGCAAAAATTAAATACGAAAAGTAGAATAAATAAAAGATAGAACGTTCCATCTCTTGTCCACATCTCCCCAAACTTATTTCCAAATCAAAGAGTGGAATAAGTTTGAAAATCAGACAAAAGAGGGAACGATACCTGGTAGTTGATCTCATACATCAACTTTTTATCTCCCTGAGTCTTCAGATATCGTGCGGCGTGAATTGTTGCAGCTGGCACTTTGCATCGATTGACGTGAAGCCTTCTTGCCGATCCCGCTGAGGATCAAAGTGTATCACGCCGGGCTGCTTGGCATCGATTGACGCCGGGCTGCGTCGATCGACGTCGAGCCGTATTCTAATTTTTTTTAAATTAAACTGCAAAATATCTGTTAACGCAAAAATAATAGAAATTCGAAATAAAAAAATGAAAATTAAAAAGGAAATACGAAAAAGGTTGGGTTACCTCCCAACAAGTGCTTGATTTAACGTCGCAGCTCGACGATACCTCAAATCACCGCCAGGGAGGTCGGGTCCAGACTCGCCGGCCTTTGGCATCCACCATGTAAACCTTACGGTCTTTGATAATGGTGGTGAGCTCAGAAAAAGGTGGTGTAGTTGACACTTTCACCCTTTCGTTTCCTCTCTCCCACTCAATGGCAGCTGCTCCTTCCTCTTCAGATTCATCTCCTTCTTCAGTAGTGGAGATTCGATTGGACTTCGCTTTCTTCTTGCTCTTGTCGATCACAAAGGTAATCTTTTCATCATTCGCTCGGAGTGTGATCTTGCCGCCTTGCCTCGACAGTCAATGAGAGCGGCGCTAGTGTCGAGAAACTCACGCCCCAAGATCATGGGCATGTTCTCGTCCTCCTTCATCTCATGCTCCACGAAATCTGCAGGAAAAATGAGATGGCCCACGCGAATGAGCACATCCTCTAGTATACCTTTCGGGCGGGACACAGACCGGTCCGCCATCTGCAGGGTGATCGTCGTGGGCCTCATCTCTCCGATGTTGAGACGTTTGTAAATGGAGTACGGCATCAGGTTGATACTGGCCCCAGTATCATATAGTACTCTCTCGAACGTGTGTCCCCCAATCACAACCGGAATAGAGAAGCATCCAGGATCGCTTCTCCTGATGGGCACCTGCTTTTGAAGTAGCAGGCTGCACTGCTCGTGGATCTTCACCATCTCGTTCTCCACGAATTGTTTCTTTCCACTCATTAATTTCCGGAGGTAATTCATGTACCCCGGAATCTCCTTCAGTGCTTCGATCAACGGGATATTGATGCTGACCTTCTTTAGATTCTCCACAAATCTGGAGAACTTCTCGTCCTTTTTCTGCTTCATGAACCTCTGTGGGAATGGCAAAGGAGGGGGTTGATCTTCAGACTGCTTCAGCTTTTCGCCTGGAACAGACTTCGGCATCGATCGACGTAGGGTGGCATCGATTGACGGGGCTTTCTCTTCTGTGTCGATCGTCATGGATGGTGCGTCGATCGACGTGGATCCCTGTCCTGCGCAATTTTTTTCCTTTTCGCCTCCAGAATCATCCACAGCCATCTCGGGACTCTTGTAGCTCATCCCAGACCTCAGAGTAATGGCCTTCACTGGCTTTTCCTTTGCGGGGTTCACCTCTGTCGTACTTGGCAACTGTCTTGGCTTGTGTTGGTTGCCAAGTGTGGTGGCAATCTGGCTCAATTGTGTGTCCATCATCTGAAGATGTTTCGTCATCAGCTGCATGTGGTTGGCCATCCGCTTCACCTCGGTTTCTACTTTCCCAAACCGATTATCCGAGCTCTTGATGAATTTCTCAAGCGTCTCCTCCAGCACGAATTTCTTCCTTTCCACGATTTCTCCTCCTGTACCTACATCAAAACCAGACGGAGGGTGTTCTGCAGCAGAAGGGTTAGAATAAGAGAAACTATGGTGAGATCGCCCATGGTTGTAATGATACCCCTGATTGCCTCGGTAGTTATTGTGATAACCACCGCCAATGTAGTTCACCTCAGTCCCGGTAGTTCCAAACGAACTGCTTGCACCCCGGTTGATGTAGTCGGCCTCCACCGGAACAATAGCCATGCTTGGCTCTATAACTGCTGCAGCTTGTGCTGTGCCCAATTTTTCAATCTCTTCCCGGAGCTTTTTCACCTCGGCAACCACATCAATTTATGGCTTGGCTTCCACAGCTTTGACCGGAATCTATCTCTCAGTTGGCCATTGGTGGCTATTCAGCGCCATGTCTGCCAGCAACCTCATGCTTTCTGCACCACTCTTCTTCATCAGTATCCCTCCAGCAGATGCATCAACCAGCTCCTTCATGTGAGGATTCAAACCCTCATAGAAATGATACACCTGCATCTCCAGATCGATGCCATGTCCAGGACAGAGTCGTAGAAGCTCTTTGTATCTCTTCCAGGCCTTGTAGAGTGACTCATCATACATCTGCTTGAAGGTAGTAATGGCAGCTTTCCTCTTCAGCAGCAGGCTCGATGGGAAGTAGTTGGTAAGGAACTCAACTCAAAGCTCCCCCCATGTCCCGATTTGACTCTTATCCAGTCCGGCAAACCAAGACCGTGCCTCGTCTCTGAGTGAGAACGAGAACAGTCTCATCCTTATTACATCTTGGGTTACTCCATTCTGCTTCACAGTGTTACACACCTCGATGAATTGGTTGAGGTGGGTATATGGATCTTCTACAGCTCTCCCCGCAAACTGATTTTGTTACACCATCTGAATAAGGCCCGTGCGCAGCTCAAAGTTGTTGCCATTGATGCCAACTCTGAAGCCAGCCTCCGCTTGCTGCGGAAGAAATCGATCCAAGATGGATCTTTGTGGGATCACAACTTGCCTATCGTTCAACTCTGGCAGTCTTGCAGCTTGTTCCGCCTGAGTAGCCTGGGCTGCTTGCAATTGTGCTCTCAGCTCCTGTACTTCATTCACAAATTGCTTCTGCTCCTCAGGAGTCATGTTTTGCAGAGGTGCTTCAGGATTCTCAGCCATCTCTCGCTGTTTTTCTTTTCCTTTCTTTTTGATTTTCCTGCAGGTTGCTTCAATTTCAGGGACAAAGGCCTCAAGTGTTTTTCCTTTGGCTCGCGTGTTCATGCACCTGCACAAAAAATAGGTAAATATCAGTTCGGCGTCGATCGATGTGTATGTCACGTCGATCGATGCAAGAAAGTGGTCGGCATCGATCGTTGTAAGGTGTCCGTCGATCGACGCAGCAAAGTGATTGACATCGATCGACACTAATTGGCATCGATGGACGTGGGATGCAGACACGAAAACTCACACACGCACACATACAGCAAAAATAAAACTCAATCTAGCCAATTCTAGGACAAATTAGTAACAAGATAAAATCTAACAATTCACCGGCAACGACGCCAATTTGATCACTGTAAAACTACAGATTAATTATAGAAACAGTGGCAAATATATTTGTAAACCCTAAGGTTATCGAATCCAGGAGAATTGTGTGGGGAAACTATCCTATATACTAGCTACGATCCTAAGATTCATTGTTTGAGTGAATAGAAAATTAGGGTTTTGATTTAGAAAATAAAGATGACAATACTTGAAAATTAAAGAGATTTCGAAAGCATATTTAAAGGAACAAAATTCTAGGGAAGAATTCTTATTATGGATAATATGTAGGAATCAATTAATTTAACAGGTGGAACACTGCAACAATGCTATATTTCCTTGTTTGGCAAATATAACCTATATTACTAATTAGTGACTATCTCCGCTCGGTCTCAAGTATACCAAATTAGTCAATCTGATAAGCAAATCAGTTCAATTCCTACAGTCTAGTACATCTGTTTGGATAGTGTAGATTGTATCATGCATTCCTAATCCCACTATTAATATTCACCTCTCGGTCCTTCTATCAATAGCTAGACATCTAAATTAATCGTCACCTCTCGGTCCTTGAATTAATCTAGAATTATGAAATAAACACATGAATTTTGAACCTAATTAATTAATCCTAACATGCATCCATAATAATATCAACCCCTAGAACCCGCTAGGGTTTCTAGCCACTCATCGTAGATAGAAATCCAAAAGAAAACATATTAAATTGCATAAACATAAAGAACTTACAAGAAAAATAAAGGGTTTCGTGTTTCCCAAGTCTCCAAACTCTAAAAATTCTAAAATATGATCAGCTCCTTCGAAAAGTTGAATTTAGTTAGGTATTTATAGGGGTGGATGTGTATCCTATCAAATCTAGGGCTAAAAATATGAATAAATCCAATTTTCATCAAATTTCCCGCATCAGCAGACCCGCATCAATCGTTGCTGATTGTCGTCGATCGACGTGGCTTCATCTTTGGCGTCGATCGATGCTGATTGGCATTGATCGACGTGGTCTTTCGCCCCTTCTGCGCGATCTCACGTTTTTGGCCATAACTTCCTCTCCCGAACTTCGATTGACCCAATTCCAGTTGCGTTGGAGAGCTAACTCAAAGATTCATCCATTGCCATGCGCCATATTTTGTCCACATCCCCCCAAACTTATTTCAAACTCAAAGAGTGGAATAACTTTGAAAATCAGACAAAAAAGGGAACGATACCTGGTAATTGATCTCAAACATCAACTTTTTATCTCCCGGAATCTTCAGATATTGCAGGGCGTGAATTGTTGCAGCTGGCACTTCGCGTCGATTGACATGAAGCCTTCTTGCAGATCCCGCTGAGTATCGAAGTGTATCAAGCCGGGCTGCTCGGCGTCGATCGACGTCGAGCCGTATTCCAAATTATTTAAAAAAATTAAACTGCAAAATATCTGTTAACGCAAAAATAATAGAAATTCGAAATAAAAATAAAAAAATGAAAATTAAAAAGGAAATACGGAAAAGGTTGGGTTACCTCCCAACAAGTGTTTGATTTAACGTCGCAGCTCGAAGCTTCATCCATTGCCATGTGCCAATAGCCCGAATTCCTCTTGTGGAAGAACTCTTCACTGCTACTCTTACACGTCACTGCTTTCGGAACGGTTTTCAAGTGAATTTAGGCCTAAAACCTGCAAAAACACCAAGATGCGCGTAATACCACCCAATATAGACTCATGCATAGAATATATATATAAACTCAATAAAACTATATAAAATAGTAGAAAATAATATAGATAAACGAGTAAAATAATGAGCTTATTAGTAGTATATGCAAACCAAATCAAAGGGTCCAGTACGTGAACCCATAGATCTGGAAATCGAATCCACCTACGTAGGAATTCTGCCAGAAGAAAGTTTGCATTCCCAATGGCTGACAACAATCAAGCAACACAGATAGCTGATTTGCAGAGGCAGCTGCAAGAGATGAATCTGAAACTCCAGTAGCAGCAGCCTCCGACTGCACCTCACCATCCAACTATTGATGAGATGTATGAGCCGATGACTGACATGCACCGTCATGGAGATTTTGGGCTGAAGGTGAATACACCCAACTTTGAATTGAGAACCGGACTGATTCAGACCGCCCAGCAGAATCAGTTTGGGGGGCTACCGTCTGAGGATCCCCAAGTGCACATCCAGTCTTTCTTGCTGCTGTGCGACACGGTCAAGCAGAATCAGGTGCCGATAGACTACATCAGATTGCGCCTGTTCTCCTTCACATTGCGTGACAGAGCCCTCTTTTGGTATCTGTCTCTGAATCGCAGTGAGATCACTACATGGGAGGAATTATGCAAGTTATTTCTAGTCCAGTTTTTCCCGCCCAGCAAGACCATCCAACTGCAGACTCAGATCACGCAGTTCAGATAGTTTGCTGGGGAGTCACTATACGAGGCATGGGAGCGTTACAAGGATCTACTGCTCGCTTGCCCTTGCCATGGTCTTACTGAGAAGCAGCAGGTCTGCCACTTCTATAGAGGGCTGGACAAGGAGACTCAGAAGCATGTGAATGCTTCAGCTGGAGGGTCACTGACTGCTAGGCCACCACAGGAAGGGCTAAACTTGCTGGAGATCATGGCAAAAAGTGAATACAACTGGCCTATAGAGAGGATGGAACACAAAATAGCAGCAGTAGAAGATACTGGGGACCTGGCTGCTGAGATTAAGCTAATGAGGCAGGAGGTAGCTGCATCTACAAAATCTATGGAGCAGCGCCTCTCCAAGCTGGAGAACAATGTGCCACAGTATGGGTTCGAGCTGGGAGGTGATTTGTCACAGCTGGAAGATGTCAATTATGTGAACCAAAGGAACTTCCAGAACAATAGGGGATATCCATCGGGGAACATGACATACCACCCCAACAATAGAAATCATCCCAATTTCTCCTACACCAATCCGAATAATGCACTGCAACCCCCACCTGGATTTTCTGCAAATAATGGGAGTACTAGCGAGCTCAAGGAGCCAAGCATGAGAGAGCTTCTGACCCAGTTCATCTCTATATCCAATGCTAAGACTACCAAAATAGAGGGCGACATCTCTGCACTACAGACTGGTATGGGGGAGATGGGGAAACACATGAAGCAGATGGATACACAGATCTCCCAGATTGCTAATGTGATGGGCAATCAACACACTCCTGGACAGTTCCCCAGCAATATAGTGGTGAATCCGAAGGACCACTGCAATGCCATTACTACTCGCAGTTGTAAAGGTTATGAGGGCCCATCTATGCCAGTTGATACGTCTGTGCAACCTGAAGTTGCACAGCCTGCTCCTGTTCTTCCTGAAGAAGAACAGACTCAAAAGAGCAAAGGAACTTGTCCTGAAGACAGTTCCAAACCAGTTGGTCCTGTCGCTGTTCCCTTCCCACAACGATTTGCTAAGAAACAAAAGGAAGAGATGTACAAGAGGTTTCTAGAGCATATGAAGAAGATACACATTAATCTGCCTCTGATTGAAGTAGTACAAGAGATACCTGGGGACATGAGGTTTCTGAAAGATATGGTTACCCAGAAGAAGCCCTTTGGTGCGTTCGAGACAGTGAATCTATTTGAAGAATGCAGCGCCATAATTCAGAAAAAGACGCCAGTAAAAAAGGTTGATCCCGACTGCTTCTCTATTACCGCGTGATTGGGGGCAGACTTTTGAAAGAGTACTCTGCAATTCAGGGGCCATCATCAATCTGATGCCCCTATGTATTTTTAATAACCTAAGAATCGGGGACATTAAACCGACTACCATCAGACTTCAGATGGCTGACAGGTCGGTGAACTACCCTAAAGGGGTAGTAGAGAATGTGCTGGTGAAGGTTGGGGAATTTATCTTTCCAGCTGACCTTGTGGTCCTAGATATGGAAGAGGACTGAAATATTCCACTCATTCTTGGGAGGCCGTTCCTCAACACTGCTGATGCTCTTATCGATGTCAAGAAAGGAGAGCTTACCTTGAGGGTGAATGACGAGAAGATTATCTTCTCCATCTACAAGGCCATGGAGCGACATGATTCCGACGACTGCTTTGAGGAGTGCAACATGGTCCAGGTTTTGTATCCCTTTGACTCTTCTATTATTTCTTCTGATTCTTTAGACTATGGGGAACAAAATTCTGTTTATTCTTGTGATGAGCTATATGATGTTTGTGATGAGCTGCTAGAGTCTGTTCTAGCATTAGATTGTGCAGGTGAAAAGAGCAGGTTGGAAAGTGTTAATTTTCTGAAGCTGTGGAGTGAGGAAGGAGAAGAGGAGGCTCGCAGGAAAGCCTTGCTGCAGGAGGACACGAAGGAGCCTCCAGTGCTGGAACTAAAACCCCTACCGGACCATCTGAGGTATGCCTACTTGGGTGAAAATGACAGATATCCGATAATAGTATCTGCCACCTTAACTACTAATCAGTTGGATAGATTACTGCGGGTTTTGAGAGACCACCAATCTGCTATTGGGTGGTCGTTATCTGACCTAAAGGGTATTAACCCTTCTATTTGCATGCATAGGATTTTACTTGAAGATGGGTACAAGCCTAAAGTGCAGCCGCAACAAAGGTTGAACCCCATTATGCAGGAGGTGGTGTGAAAGGAGGTGCTGAAACTACTGGACGCTGGCATGATCTATGCCATCTCAGATAGCGAATGGGTGAGCCCCACTCAAGTTGTGGCCAAAAAGGGGGGTACTACCGTCATCAAGGACGAGAGTGGCCAAGAGATCGCCCACAGGCCTGTTACGGGCTGGAGGATGTGCATCGACTACAGAGGACTCAGATGCTGGATAGGTTAGCGGGGTATGATTTTTACTGCTTTCTAGATGGTTATTCTGGATATAACCAAATAGCGATAGCCCCCGTGGACTAGCATAAATCAGCTTTCACTTGTCCTTATGGTGTTTTTGCATACAAACGCATGTCATTTGGTTTATGTAATGCCCCTGCTACATTCCATAGATGCATGATGTCTATTTTTAGTGAACTTGTAGAAAATATTATGGAAGTATTTATGGATGATTTTTCTGTGTTTGGTCATTCATTTGATAACTGTTTAGAAAACCTGATTACTGTTCTACAACGCTATCAAGAAACTAACCTGGTTTTGAATTGGGAAAAATGTCATTTTATGGTGCGAGAGGGCATTGTCCTCGGTCACAAAGTTTCTGCTGCAGGTTTAGAGGTAGATCGTGCCAAGATTGTGGCGATCTCAAAGCTGCCACCCCCCACTAATGAAAAGTCGGTGAGGAGCTTTTTGGGTCATGCAGGCTTCTACCAGAGGTTTATAAGGGAGTTCTCTAAAATCTCTAAACCTCTTCTCTACTTATGAAGGATACAAAATTTGTTTTTGATGAACATTGTTTGCAGGCCTTTGAGAAGCTGAAGCTGACCCTCACTACTGCTCCAGTACTTATCTCACCAAAATGGTCAGAGCCCTTCGTCCTGATGTGCGACGCCAGCGATACTGCAGTTGGGGCTACCCTGGGTCAGACGAGGAACAAGATTTTCAGAATCATTCACTACGCCAGCAAGACTTTGGATGAAGCCCAAGTCAATTACACTACGACTGAGAAGGAGCTGCTAGCAGTAGTCTCTGCATTTGATAAGTTCCGGGCATATCTGGTTGGGGCAAAGACGGTGGTCTATACGGATCATGCTGCGATCCGGTATTTGTTTGAGAAGAAGGAGGCCAAGCCGAGACTGATCTGGTGGATTCTGCTGCTGCAGGAATTTGATATGGAGATTAAGGATCAGAAATGATGTGAGAACGTGGTAGCAGACCACTTGTCTAGGCTGGAGAATCCAGTGGAGGGAGATGATCCCCGGATTCGGATTACTGAGGTTTTTCCTGACGAGCAGCTGCTCGTAGCTGAGGAGGTAGATCCATCGTACATGGATCTGGTAAACTATTTAGTTGCAGGCATTTTACCACCTGATATGTCCTCACATCAGAAGAGGAAGTTCTTGCACGATTGCAAGTTCTACTACTGGGATGAGCCCTTCCTCTACCGTCGCTGTGCTGATATGGTGATCCGACGGTGCATTGGAATGCAGGAGCGAGAACAGATACTGGGGGATTGTCACTTATCCCGCTATGGAGGACTTTGTGTGGCGAACAGGACAGCCATAAAGATCCTCACAAGTGGATTTTACTGGCCTAATGTTTACCACGATTGTCAGAAATTTGTGGCTAGCTGCAACAGATGCCAGAGGATGAGGAACATATCAAAGAGGGATGAGATGCCTCAGAAATACATGCTCGAGATCGAGCCCTTTGATGTATGGGGCATAGATTTCATGGGACCATTTCCTAAGTCCCATGGATATCAATACATCCTTCTGGCCGTGGATTATGTGACCCGGTGGGTTGAGGCTATCCCCACTATGACTAGTGACTCGAAGGTGGTGCTCAAGTTTCTACAAAAGAACATCCTGACTCGTTTTGGAGCACCTCGAGCACTGCTGAGTGATGGAGGGACACACTTCAAGAACAAGTGACTGGGGAGTCTGCTGGCAAAATATGGAGTTCATCATAAAATCACATCTCCATACCACCCCCAGGCTAATGGGCAAGCTGAGTTAGCCAACAGAGAAACTAAGCATATCCTGGAAAAGTCTGTGGTTTCCAGGAAGGATTGGGCTACTCGCTTGGATGATGCGCTATGGGCATATATGACTGCATTCAAGACTCCAATTGGTATGTCGCCGTATGTTTGGGAAGTCATGCCATCTACCGGTGAAACTCGAGCATAGAGCGTATTGGGCAGTAAAGAAGATTAACTGGGATCTGAAGACTGCGGCTGAGCAGAGATGTTTGCAACTGACTGAGCTGGAGGAGTTCCGGACTGAAGCATACGAGAGTTCTAGGCTGTACAAGGAGCGCGCCAAGAGATTCCATGATCAGCGCATTCGTAGCCACAACTTTACGCCAGGGGATCAGGTACTTGTATTTGAATTCTCGTCTCTGTTTGTTTCCTGGAAAACTTAAGTCTAGATGGAATGGTCCTTATATGATTCAGAAAGTCAACTCTAATAGTACTTTGGAATTACTGGGTTCTGATGGCACACATTTCACTGTTAATGGTCATAGAGTCAAAACTTATGTTCGGTCTGAGTCTGTGTCGGTCATTTGCAAGTTTCACCTAGCTGATCCATAGGATGTGTACTACTGTGTCTAGCTACAAACATTAAATAAAACGCTTGTTGGGAGGCAACCCAACCTTTACTTGGTTTTAAATTGTATTGTTTTGGTCATTTTGGTGTCATTTTACCCTATTTTTCCACAGTTTACGTTCACTTTTGGTTGGTGAGTTATTGGGTGCAGGAAAGGAGTTCAAAACGCGATGAACTGCTGGAAAAGACAAAAACGGCGACCCGTTTACACAATCGGCGATCGCCGTACCTGAATTTTGGGTCGCCAAGTTCGTCGCCAAAGACTGAAACACTCAGCTTCAGGCTCTATCAGCAGCTCAGACCACTTTCTCCACTGAGCACCGTTCTTTTGAGGAGGAGCAGCGGCGAGAGCAGTGGGCAGTGCAGCAGCATTAGTTTGATCGGGAGCAGGAGCAGTGGGCGGCGCAACAACGTCATTTTGACCAGGAGCGGGAGCAGTGGCGACACCAGCAAGAAGCTGAAGATCAGATGCGCCAGTTCATGGCCCGTTTTCCACAGTACTGGCCACCACCGCAGTGAGATTACATCGAGGTTTCCACACATCTCCGTGATCTTTTTCCCGACAAACTTATTCTTTCCTTTGTATCGAATAAGTTTGGGGGAGGGGGATGTGATCGGGCGATGTGTGTTTCTTCTTTTCTCTGTCTTTTCATGTATCTCTAACTGCTCATACTGATTTGAGACTGCATTTGATGTACTAACCTGTGAACCATTGTATTTCATTATGTCATTTACTTTCCATGAATTGCTCTAGTTTAGGTGTTGGGTCTGTAACTGGAAACTCTATTATCTTATGGGATTGTAATGGGATTGAATTGGTATTTGGTTGGTGTTTTATCTGCATTATTGATCAAGTTCACGATGACAAATTTTTCTTTCTCGTGAGACTTGCATTTATCATTTGCACATGAATTCATGAAGTGTAGACATTTGTGGAATTGATTTTGGCCTCTAGGACATGCTTATAACCTGTGAGAATTTGAGTCTGTGATTTGTTTGATTGAGGAATGTCACTGTAAATTGTACCTCTAGAACTTGCTCTGGTTTCTGTCTCAAAACTGCAATAGGAATGTCAAGAACTTAGATATGATCTTAGGCCAACTTTTCTTTAGCCTCATTAATCCCAAACACTAACCCACTACATTCTCCCTTGTTTAACCCGTTGAGCTTATAAACCTTTTCTTTCTGAACCGGATGATAGGAGGTGTGGATGAAAGTGTACGGGTATCCGCTGATGTAAAGAGGTGAATCTGTAGTAGTATATGAGTACATAGTCCAAAAAGTCTTGAGTAGGGACAATACAATTCATTTAGTTCATTTTATCACAAAAAAGAGAGAGAAGGATAATGAAAATCCAATAAAAAGCACAAAGTGTGCAATATCGTTGTTAAATTATTAATGCGCAAAGTGTGCATAGTGTCATTATTGAGTTGGATCCTATTGAATTGTACTTGTGGGATGCGTAATTTTTCAGTGTCGTTGTGGTATAGTGCATAAGTCAGTCAGTAATGAGTCTGGTGTGTGATGAGGAAAGTTACTATGTGAATGAAGCTATAAGGTTGAAGATGTTCAGTCACTTAGCCATATATTCCATACCTTCACCAATGTGCCTACTGTAGGAACTGAGTCAACAATAGGCGACATGAATCGCCATTTATTAAAACTCCGGATTCGATTTATGGATATCAAAATAAATGTCATGACAAACAGTGAATGCCCTATGCATGCTCCTATTTAATTTAATTCGTAGATTCAAAGGAATACCTGAGACTCCAAGGACTGATCTACAGATCTAGATCGATGATGGCAATGAACATGGTGCAGATCTGGATCTGGAATCGATCAAAATGATGATGTTCCTACAGATCTGATCTTCTGATCTGTTCCCTTGCTCGATCCGAAAATCTGGTGAGGATATGCTACCGGATCTACACCCGCCCACTCTCTCACAATCTCTCTAGGGTTTCTGATTTGAAACTTCAAACTTATGTGGGAA
>JAPKLW010001771.1:75087-102650 GCA_026898455.1 Plectranthus barbatus | reverse complement strand
TTTCCTAATATACCAATCATAATGCTTTTATGTATACAATTCCAACACCTACGTTAGAACCCAAAATAAAGACCTTTTTGATCTTTGTCCTAGCATTCCCAAGGTCAGCGGGAGTTTAGACGATGAGCAAGCCTATGGTAGGGTAAGTGTACAATTGACCATTTGAGAATATACGCTAGCCATTTCTTACTTTCAGAGCGATTAGAGTGATACAATATCCTGTGAGAAGCAGACTTCTAGTAGCCGAGATTGAAACTATGATTGTTTGCACTAACTTTATGATTGTTGCAGTGTAGGTGCGGGAATCACAAACCCTTTTGTGTCTGAAACAAATAATGATCAATTAATGCACCCCTCATGTTTATTCATTTTCTTTTAATTGTTTTCCTCATTGTTCAAGGAGGAACAATAGTTTAAGTTTGGGGGGTTGATAAACACTCATTTTGTGCATTTTGCTGATGTGAATCTGCTCACTTTTGACCTTAGATTAGACCACTATGTGATATTTTCATGCATTATCCATATTCTTTAAGGAATTATTACGTTTGGGTTGGTTTGTGGTTGTTTATGCAGATTTCACGCACAATTGAATTGTTTACAAGATTTGACCAAGTACCATGGGGCCAATCGATGCTAACTTGCATCGGGAAAAGGAAGAAGTGAGAAAAGATCAAAGAAAAAGCCGAATTTCCGTTCATGATAGAATCGGGGACCCAAAACACAAAATCGGCGATCGCCGAAAGTGTATTTGGGTCACCAATTTTGCAATTTTGCCTGTTTTGTTATGGCACATTTTCGGCGACCCACATCACAATTTTGGCGATCGATGAGCGGGTTTTTGGGTCGCCGAACGGGTGATTTTGACGAATTTTTGGTTCAAATCCCATATATTTTCAAATCAAAGGGAGATAAGTATAAATAGAGGCTCCCAAGACTAAAAAACGTTCCTTTACCCTTATTTTCAAATTTTTAGAGCTAGAGAGAGCTGAAACGAAGCGAGGCTTTAAGAGCAAGATTGGAGATTGAAGATCAAAGACCTCGGGTTTTGGTTTCCATGTTTTTTAATTCTTTGACAATTTACTTCTTCGTTTCTATGGAACTTAGCATGATTGGCTAAGTCCTTTATGGATTCTAGGGTTTTGAAACTTGTTGGATAATTTCTTGATTGTTTATGTGATTCAACTTTCCTTTTCCATTGACGTTTGAATTATATCTGAGCTTTCATTAATTACTTGATACTGGCCATTGATTGTAATTTGAATTGGTGGTTTTTGAACCGAGAGGTCTAGGCTATCGATCTAGATGCAGATTAATTAGATTTGATAGGTCAATTATCCGAGAGGAATTTGAACTATTGAAGGGTTTTAGAAATCTAAGGTTTTATCAAGAGTGAAAGTCCTTTTGCGCATCCGAGAGGAGTCACTATATGTTGAAAAATATCTTAGCTAGCAAAAATCACTCACTAAATACAAAAGTTTTTATTTTGACTGATGCCATTGAAAAATCGAGGTGAGTCAGTGAAAAGCTAGCAAAACTCAAGGATGAACATTCTAAGCTTCTCCAAAATTTTCAAAATTTAAAAGATGAGTGTGAATCCTTAAAGATTAACAAACTTGAGCCTGAACCTTATAAATGTACATTTTCTATAAGCTCAAGAGTTTTAAATGAAGTGCCTCATAACCAAAGGAATCCCTTGTTGGGATTATATACTGAAAGCATATATGATTAAGTATTTTGTACACTGGTCTTCATATATGTTGCTGCAACAATGCTCGCTATCTGATTAAACAAACATACAACGAACCATAAAATCCTATTATCTCACCTATAGGGATGATCATATGGTGTGTAGGAGATCACAGAGGATCATATGAATCATTTGACCTAGCGAGATATAAACAGTATCACAGCTGAGACAGTCCCTAGATAGGCTGTCGGTCTAAGCTGCGGCACATCGGTTCATAAGTGGGCTTATCCTAGCTACTTGATGTGTCGGTACATAGTTATGTATTGATGGGATCAACAGTGGGATGTGCCATTCTCATTGACATATGAATGAGCCAGATCCCTAACATACTTCCTATGATCTTAAATCTAACTGAAGGATAAGGGGCACACACAGATTGACCACACTTTGATTTACCATGGTGGCGAGTCTTACAGGTACTCTTATACCCGTATTTTGGGTGTTGGTAATTTGTGTGTGGCCTGCTTAGTCTGGACGTTTAGGTAAGCATATCCGTTTCAGGATGGTGACATTCCCTGAGGAGCTCACACGGTTCATTATGCTAAACCCTGCAGGTTGAATTATTTAATTCAGGCATAAGTGAAAAGGAGTGAATGTTATTACTCAGGAAATAAGAGATTAATTAATTGAGGCTGATTGTCATAAGCCAAATTAATTAATGAATGTCCAAAACCTTAAATATGTGGATCATATTAGTTTGGCGCAACCCGTTCCTAATAACGTGGTAATAAAGGGGCGAGTCAGCATTGTTACCGTGGTGAAGGTTAAAACAATGTTTTATTAATTATGTTCTGGGTTGAACAAGGAAGGATTAATTAATAAAGAGGGCCCACTTTATTATTTGCATCTGGTCCCTGGTCTGGCCCATGAACTGCTCACAGCCCATTAGGGTTAGGGTTTCTCAAAACCCTAACACTATATAAAGGCCTTCTCTCTATCAGATCAAGTTAGACAATTCAGTATTGAAAATAGAGAGAGACAGCGGCGGCTATCCAGTGGGAGGAACTGATCGATTCCTCCAGATCTTGGATTCAACTTGGTAGATAATCCTCACCAGATTTCCAAGGAGCAAGGGAACAAATCAGAAGATCAGATCTGTAGAAACAACTATCCATCGCCAGCGTTCTATCTCAGATCTAAGGTTATTTCATCGTTATTGGCTCCGATCTAGATCTGTAGATCAAACGGTGAAATCAGGTATTTTCTAATCCATCCTCTGCAATTAATATTGTAGGAGCATGCATAGGATCACATGGTTTATTTAATTGAAATTTGTTCCTGGTATCCTAAGAACGATCCTTGGCAAGAATTTAATTAATGGCAACTCGTGTTGTCCATCGTAGACTCAAACCCTACAATTGGTATCAGAGCGAGGTTCATGTTCTTAGGCTCTATCTTAAATAGATTGAGATTAAATAAATATGTATGTTCATGGATGGATTTAAATTGTCGTTGATGTTTTTGTTCTCGTGGCCTTCTCGGTTTTGGATCTGTTTTTCACCACGAGAAGATCTGCGGTTAGATTTAATATGGAAAATCATGTAATAGATCTAGATCTATTCTTTTGTATATTCAATTTTTTTTAAATTTGTAAAATTTGAGATCCGGAAGAACGAGATTCGAAGAACGAAGAATAGAGAAGCAACATGACTAAGTTTCAGCCCACCAGATCTCGCAGGCGGCTGCGCTGCCGGCAGCGGCGACCACGGCGACGGTGGGAGGCGGCGGCAGGGGATTTCCCTACGGCTGGGCCGCGCCCTTGGTCTGGCTGCTGCAGCTGCTCGCGTTTCCACCGAGCATTGTGATCCAGGGTCGGCAAGCTCCCAGATCCGGCTGGGGCGGCGTTCGGTGGCGCAAGGAAACCCTAGGTTATCCTGCGCGGTTGGGCCGCGCTCCTGCAGCTAGTTGCTGCGCGTGCATCTCCGGTGAGGCAAGCAGACGACGATGGTGGACGCTGCTCTGTGCGCGGGCGTGTGATGGTAGCAGGCGACGGCGTGCCGTTGGTCGAAGGTAGCAGGCAGAGGCAGCGCATGATTCAGCCACTCGCAGTGGTGTCGCGGCACGGCTGCTGCATTTTCTCCGTGCGTACGCGCATTTCCAGACTGTGTCTGCGTCGGCCGTTGACTCCACGGTGTAGGCTGGGCTGAGAAAGGTGTGCGGCGAGGTGGCAGCAGGTCGGAGCAGGCCGTGCGCGGATGCACGCGGCGGCGGATGTTGCAGCACAACCCTGCTGTGCGCGCTGCTTCGCGTCTCTGGCCGGTGGCGGTTCTGCTGCAGCGTCGGTCGGCGATGGTGGCAGCCGGGGCGAGGTTGGCTGGGCTGGGCGCACGGCCGCAGGCGGCGGCCAGAAACGGCGCCGGTGGCTGGGGCTGCTAGGGTGGCGGCTGCAAGGCTGAAACTAGGGTTTTCTAAACCCTAGGGTTTTCCAAGCCCGGGCCGAAAATCGGGCTTCTCAGCCCGGAGGCGGCCCGCTGTCTTGAAATTAGGGTTTGGTTGCTTATTTTGGGCCTGAAACCCTAATTAAAGCCCACTTGCTGTTGAAGCAAGTCCAAATCAGATTTCAAGTCCAACGGAGGCCCAGTTTGAAGATCTATATTGAAATTAAATCTTGTAATAGATTAGATTTAATTTATTTCAGTTGTAATCGCATCTGAGGGGCCACGAGAAATTTTATTTGTTTATTTAATTATTTTTCGTACTGATGTGATTTATTATGTGCGCACTAGTAAATAATAGGAAAGCATGATTATTTGCTTTAATTATTTACAGTAATAAGCATGTTGCAATTTATTTTTGAGCATGTCTTATGTGATTTATTTTATGTTTTAAATTGTGTCTATAAATTCCGGGATCATATTAATTTATGATAGAATTTTGGGTGTGACATAATTTATGGGAACATAAAATAATGTGTGCGCATAAAACCTTTAGAATTAAAATGCTAAGCTGGATTTTGGTTCTTTTCTAACCAAAATCATTAGACCCCCACAAATACGACCTCTCATTGGAAGTGGGGCATCTCGAAGCGTAAACGTCTGCTTGGGCAGCTTGCGTTAGAGGTCCCTCACCAGTTCCAATGCGATGAGGTTTCCAAATAAAACACTTATTTTAAGATGAGAAGTGGGAGCCTCTGAGCAAACGTCTGCTGGGGTAGCTTGCATTGAGACAACTTTCACTGGTCTCTAAGATTAATCTAAGTGGGATAACAAAGGATGTAAAGGGCATGCGGTATGGGTCGAGTACGTATGCTAAATCGCCTTTTATCATCCGGAGTTAGGATTGTGGTTACTTTGGCTTAGATGTTGCCTGGAGTATAACTCTTTTGAGATGTCCCTGCTCCGGATAGGTGAACATGGTCTTGAGATCTCCAATATTAATTTCTTTTGCTTAAGATACCTGGCATGTTAAGAAATTAAAGGATCATTTTGGTCTGGTTGAGCGTTTGCTGTAAACGTCTGCTGGGGCAGCTTGCAGTGAATTAGCTTGGGCAATTGGAGGAAACAAATTGTATTGTTTTTATCTAAAGGTTACTATGCAAATTTGTTTCAATTGTTCATAGTATGTGTTTACTTTAATTCGCTTATTTGTTTTCAGATATGTCTATTATTACATCGCTCATCAATTCAATCGTTCACAATTCCTTGACTTGTCCGAATTTTCCTGGATGGAAAAGTGACATTGTCAAGCTCTTGGATTCATTTGGACATTTGTTTGTTCTGCAAACTCCCTGTCCGAGTTCGCCGACTGATACATCTTCCAATGAGGAGTGTGCACAGTATCACATGTGTATGTGGTCGAATGGCATGGCCAGACAATATATCTTGGCTGGTATGTCAGATGCACTGCGTCCTCGTTATAGTGATGTATGGCTTGTGCGTGACATTATGCGACGTCTTAACGTAGCATATGGCGGACTCGATGGACATGCTAGATCCAGTCTTATCAAGCGCATTGTAAGACAGAAAATGGGTCAGAACTGTTCGGTATGTGAGCATGTGGAATCACTCATACAACTCATAGATGAGTACACATTAATGGGTGGTCAAATTGACAATGATGTCAAAATTGACTTGATACTCAACACGTTACCGAAGTCATTTGCTTCAGAATTTCTGTTGAGAAAAACACGAGTGAGTATACTGTTCACAGTCTGCTCAAGGATCTTATATCAACATAAGCTTCTTCTGTCTTTTCTATGAGTCACTCTGATTTGCTTCCGAGTCGAAAGAGTGATGTAAAAGAAAAGAGGAATGAAGGAAGCAGTGGGAGTAGTCTTGCCTTATCAGTTCATTCCAGATCTCTTGCTAAAAGTTCTTCTAAATCGCGTCGTAATGACATGAAGAAGAAGAATGGTAAAGGAGAGAACAAAGGAAAGAAAGATAATAAGAAGGACAAATGTTTCAAGTGTGGCAAGAAGGGACACTGGAAAGTAAATTGTCCAAGTTTGATAACTAAGGTACAAAGTACATCATCTTTTGCATTGTTTGTTGAAACATGTTTAGTATTGGTTTTCTACTCCTTAGTGGGTAGTGGTAACTGAGGACACTAATCGTGTTTGCTACACTTTGCAGGGAATCAAGCTGAAGGCTTGAAGATGGCGGGATTACCATCTCCAAGATTGATGCTGGAAGTTGCTACTTCAGCTGATGGAGATTTTACTTTGAGTCTATGTTAAAAAACTCTGTTTTGATTCAAGTTTCTGAAGAGATGTTGTTTTGGTTTTGATAAACATATCTTTCATCTATTGTAATGGATTATCAGTTTTCGATAGAGTTTATCTATCATGAATGAATAACAGTGTTTTCTATTATAGATGATTATCTCTTCATTACTTGATTACATAAACTATCAGTGTTCTAAGGTATAGCTTAAAGAATAGCTACAGAGATAGGTTACATCAGTCTAAGTAGTTTTAAGTAATTCATAGGATTATGGATTCAAACTAGGTATTCCTAAGAATGATACTTATGACAACTACTTAGAGGTATAAGATGGTAACTAGGCCATTTAATAGGCAAATTATATCTCTTCAAATTATTTCGTGTTTGCTCTGGTTTGCTGGTTTAAGTCTACTTCCGCAGTTGCCTTAACAGGCATTGATACTGTAATCACTTAAGATTTGGATATGTTTATCTAGTTCAGTACAAGTCTTAGTCTCTTGCTTTAATCAAGAGCGTTCAAGACTAAGGTAGAGAATAAGTTAAACAAGACCGTAAAAACATTATGGTTCATTCATAATGGTATATCTTAAGTGATGGGGTTTTACAGTATCTGGCAGAGCAAAGGGATTGCATCCCAGTTAACTACTCCTATTATCCCTCGATTGGGATAGTGTAGGTAAAACGAAATAAGATTTTTTAAAAAGTTTATAAGTTATGCCAGCTTTGCCAAATTTTTGTTTTTGGGAAGAGCGCCAAAAGCAGTTGTGTGTTTGCTTAATCTAGTGCCTTCTAAATCAGTTCCAAATACCCTAGCAGACCTTGACTCTATCAAAAGGGCAATGATGGGTAATTCGGCTGTTAAGCTGATATAGGAAACTGATTGGTTGGAAGAAAAGTTTAAGCTAGTACTGCTTTGTGGGCTATTCCAGGCAAATAAAAAGGATGGTTGCATTGTGTATCCTAGATACAAGCAAGTTGTATGGGATGAAACCATGAATCCAAATGTGAGTTTGTTCTCTAACGATCTAGAGAAGACAATTCAAATCCATCAGGAAATACCCCGTGGCATATTGAGCATACCTTGGAAGGTATGGTAACAATTGCACGGTCACCTGTGTAAGGTGATAAACCACAAATTAATGCACCATTAACTGACAATGTAAAAGGAGCATTGTTGCAGTGGGAGGTTGCCTTAACAGGCTTAATAGTACTAGTTCGTGGAAACAGTCTCTGGACTTGTTCCCAGCTTAACGAACAATATCGTACTTATCCCTTAAAGCGCAACGAAGCTGTTAAGACAAAAGATGTAGTTTAATGACG
Organism: Plectranthus barbatus; assembly: GCA_026898455.1. Classification (NCBI taxonomy): domain Eukaryota; kingdom Viridiplantae; phylum Streptophyta; class Magnoliopsida; order Lamiales; family Lamiaceae; genus Plectranthus; species Plectranthus barbatus. The sequence goes on along the minus strand of JAPKLW010001771.1, from coordinate 94,922 downwards.
TCAAGTCATGGATTCAGAAATGAATTAGTAAATGTTATAGTTGTGTATCAGGATCAGTGATTGCCAAATAACCTTCCAGCTATAGGCAACTGATTGATATACAAGGAAAGAAATGCTCGAATGGTAACCTAGTATATTCGAATATCTAGGTTAGTGAGTAAGGTATGTTTCACAACAGGACTTTCTCACTGGTTGCAACTGTTAAACCCATTCGAATTCTTTTAACCATAACAGCACATATGAATCTAAATATCTGGAAGATAGATGATGTCATCCGTATTTTATAAACGGGTACCTTGATAAAAGGTGACGACATCTGTATGCAACAACCAGATAAGTTATGTGCAAAGCATCATGTCTGGAAGCCAAGGTAGTTCAAGTATGAACTTAAGGGAGCTTCAAAGTCATGAAACAGACATTTCGATATTGTCTATCGAGAATGAGAGTTTCATGTACCAGTTATGTGTCAGCGGAAGCGTGGTTTTCCTTGCACATTATGTAGATGGTATTTTCACATTCGAAAACGGTGTGGAGATATTGTCAGGCATACAAGATGGTTATCCGAACAGTTTCAGAAGTAGGACTTATGAGATCTTGGAACACCTTTTGAATTAAAGTCTTGTGTTGTCACAAGAAAAGGATGTTCAGGTATCTCAAGTTGCTTAAATTGATTCTGTGATGAGTCGTTCATAGCAAGAAAGATTGTTGTCTTTCTATATTGCAGATGAACGAGTTCAGATATCTGTAATGCTATAAGCATGTTAGATAGACATCAGTTCAACTCTGGATAGGCACATTGGTTTACAAGTGTGCTATGTGAGTTGAATGGCATCGGATATCCAGGAGGATCATATTGAAAGGAAGTTGACCTCTAACTATGTGTTGGCCTTGGAGGAGGAGTTATAGGAATCTAACACAGAAGTGTGTTGCGGATTCCGGTATGAAGGCTGAGTTTTTGTCAGCTTCATTAGCTTCGCAAGAAGCAGTATAGCTCCGATGCCATCCTCTAGAGGTGTGTGTTCTGAGTTTGCCTAATTAAATCACAAGGAATTGTGATTATGTTGGTGCAATGACAAACTCAAAGGAACCCAAGACTCACAAGGTGGTGAAACACATAGGATGTGTGGAATCACATCATACGAGAAATCGTGACAAGAGGTTACGTGCATGCAGTGGAAGTGATTGACAGTATAGACACACTTAATACTTTGGTAAAGCAATGGTATTATGCTTTAAGTATAAGTGGGAGATTGTTGGGATTATACACTGATAGCATATATGATTAAGTGTTTTGTACAATGGTTTTCATATATGTTGCTGCAACAATGCTCGCTATCTGATTAAACAAACATACAACGAACCATAATATCCTATTATCTCGCCTATAGGGATGATCATATGGTGTGTAGGAGATCACAGAGGATCATATGAATCATTTGACCTAGCGAGATATAAACAGTATCACAGCTGAGATGGTCCCTGGATAGGCTGTCGGTCTAAGCTGCGGCACATCGGTTCATAAGTGGGCTTATCCTAGCTACTTGATGTGTCGGTATATAGTTATGTATTGATGGGATCAACAGTGGGATGTGCCATTCTCATTGACATATGAATGAGCCAGATCCCTAACATACTTCCTATTATCTTAAACCTAACTGAAGGATAAGGGGCACACACAGATTGACCACACTTTGATTTACCATGGTGGCGAGTCTTACATGTACTCTTATACCCGTATTTTGGGTGTTGGCAATTTGTGTGTGGCCTGCTTAGTTTGGACGTTTACGCATATCCGTTTCAGGATGGTGACATTCCCTGAGGAGCTCACAAGGTTCATTATGCTAAACCCTGCAGGTTGAATTATTTAATTCAGGCATAAGTGAAAAGGAGTGAGTGGTATTACTCAGGAAATAAGAGATTAATTAATTGTGGCTGATTGTCATAAGCCAAATTAATTAATGAATGTCCAAAACCTTAAATATGTGGATCATGTTAGTTTGGTGCAACCTGTTCCTAATAACGTGGTAATAAAGGGGCGAGTCAGCATTGTTACCGTGGTGAAGGTTAAAACAATATTTTATTAATTAATTATGTTCTGGGTTTAACAAGAAAGGATTAATTAATAAAGAGGGCCCACTTTATTATTTGCATCTGGTCCCTGGTCTGGCCCATGAACTGCTCACAGCCCATTAGGGTTAGGGTTTCTCAAAACCATAACACTATGTAAAGGCCTTCTCTCTATCAGATCAAGTTAGACAATTCAGTATTGAAAATAGAGAGAGACGGCGGCGGCTATCCAGTGGGAGGAACTGATCGATTCCTCCAGATCTCGGATTCAACTTGGTAGATAATCCTCACCAGATTTCCAAGGAGCAAGGGAACAAATCAGAAGATCAGATCTGTAGGAACAACTATCCATCGCTGACGTTCTATCTTAGATCTAAGGTTATTTCATCATTATTGGCTCCGATCTAGATCTGTAGATCAAACGGTGAAATCAGGTATTTTCTAATCCATCCTCCGCAATTAATATTGTAGGAGCATGCATAGGATCACATGGTTTATTTAATTGAAATTTGTTCCTGGTATCCTAAGAACGATCCTTGGCAAGAATTTAATTAATGGCAACTCGTGTTGTCCATCGTAGACTCAAACCCTACATCTCTTAGATAGATCGGGTATAGGTTTTAATAAAATTTATTTGAGCAATCATTCATCTTCATCATATGATGCCACTTGCAAGAAGATTATTGTTTATATTAAGGCCAAGTCAAGTGACCAGCAAGGGCTAAAGGGGAAACGAGGAATAACAAATGAAGTACCAGCTCATGATGGTAATGCTAAATGTTGGTCCGCCAACAACCCCAAGCTGGCCAAGCAGCATACTGCGAGGAAGCCAACAAAATCCCACAAACTGGTTAATTAACATGTCCCTGCTGACAGGATGCCAGTTCGTATAGCTATTTTAGCAAAACAACCAATAAAGGTTGCACCAACAAAGGTAACACCTGCAAGGCATGTGATAAAACCACACACCTCCTGTTTACCTCCCTAACCAAATATCTTTCTCTCATAATTGAAATGAGAAAATGATTAATCCAAGTAGGGGAAACACTTACTTGAGGCCCGAGCCCAATCAAATTTCTTTTTCAAAGGCTATGAAGGCTAACTAGTGTGGCAGTGGAGTTACTCCTATGAAGCCACATGGTTCCCACACATTTTTGGAATCTAAGTTCCGATGTCCAGTTAGGTAGTCATCTTCCAAATGAACTACACACACTTGTGCACAACCCCAACCCTCTCATAAAAAACTATGCATTATTTCAAAAGAAAGATGAAGGTCGTAGGGAAGAGCTCTTAGAAGCTTCCTACACCAAATGTTATTCGGGTTTGGATACTAAAAGGGGTAATCCAATAAGGTAATCTTATAGGACCCGTTGACGTTCGGGGACCTAAAATTTGGTTTTATGATTGCAAGAACAGACATATGCATATCAACTTCAAGAGCAGAGGAATTTGTAAATCCTTGACAGTGGATGCTCTACTCACATGACTGGAGAAACAGGTTTGCTAACAAATAAAATAATGGTTAAGGGACCACCGGTTATATTTGGTGATATTTTTTTGGTTAATATACTGGGAATCATTAATTTTGTATTTTCATTTCCTGTCTAAATTAACAATCATGCATCCCAAACACTCATATCCTCTTAACTCGTCGATAGGGAGATCATACGGTGTGTAGTAGATTGCAAAAGATCGTATGGATCGCTTGACTTAGCAAGATATAAATAATTATCACGATTGAGACAACCCTAGGATATAGTGTCGGTATAGGTTGCAACAGACGCAATAATAAGCGGCTTATATGTGTTCCTTGGTATGCTGGTGTGTGCGGTACGCATTGATAAGACATAAGTTAAGATCGATTCCTTTATCTAATATTACACGAATCTTGATCTTGATGGCTTACTGGAATCCTAAGCGTAATGAAGGTACGCAGGTATACACAAATTTGTGTGTCACTTTGAGATACTATGGTGGAGAGTTCGTATTGCACTAGTATATCTGTGTCTTGGGTGGTAGCAGTTTGTGTATGACTATCTGTGACTGGAACTAGGTAACCAAATCCAGTATAGGATGGTGGCATTCTATGAGCAGCTCAGAAGGTTCATTATGCTAAAGTCATGCAGGCTGATTAAATTCAAGCATAAGTGAAAATGGTTGAGTGGATTGACTCAGGAATAAAAGATGTTAATTGAATTTGAAGCTAGTCAGGGCTCAAATTAATGAATGAATGTCTGTAACCTAAATATGGGGATATACCGAGCTTATGCAACCCGTTTCTCATAATGTGGTAGCAAAGAGATAGGACAAAACTGATTCTCTGGTGGCATAAATTAATATTAATTAATTAATTATATTCTGGGTTAAATATGAGAATTAATTAATTGATAGGCCTTCTTTGCTAGTTGCATTCTGGTCCCTGGTCGAACTGATTACTCTCATAAAGAGTTATCTTATTCTCTTTTAAGCTTGTTTCTTATATCATAGCTTAATAAATTGGTTCCTTTTTGGGGTCTTTTGTTGCTTATTTAACTATTAGCCGCATTATGTTTTATTTTGCTGTTTTTAGTGTTTGATAAGTTTTTGCAAGAAATTGTGAAGGTTTTCGCCAGGATAAGTATGCTAAAGCTTTTCAGTAGCATTCAGTGAGGAGACGTGCTTAAGCACGGGAGTCGCAATGAAACGATTTGAAGAAGATATTTTTTGGGATCACTTCTCAACAAGGATGTAGCTGCTTTTTAGATCTGTCTGCAAAGTGCGACTGGTGTCAGTACATGAAGGGCAAAATGGGCATCCACGTGTAAGAATTTGGTATAGCAATAGGCGATCAATGAAAAGAATAATGGGGGGGGAGAAGTAGCACACACAAACACACAAGAAATTATTCTAGAGAGAGACAAAGGTTCGAGGATTTTTTTTGCTAGAGAGAGAGAGCTTGCAGTTCAAGCGAAGAACTCGATCAGCTTGAAGATCATCACCTGAGTTTTTATTGTTTTAATTCAGCTTTTGTAAATCCTAAGTCTAGGATGGTGAATGATTTAAAGCTTCCTTTTATTTTTAGTTTAAGTATGAGCTAAACTCTCTTGCACTTGAGTTGTGGATTTTCTAGTTGAACTTGATTATATGTTAATGGTTGATTTCGCATGATCTGAGTTTGATCTTGATTCTGAAATGTTTGATCTCTTGATCACGATAGTGGATAGAGTTTTATCACTTATCAAGACCGAAATGATAGTTTGGATGAGGGAATAATTGATCAACCATGCTTATTTTGTAGACATATGAAAAAGTGTGGCTTAATATTAACCCTTGCTATGATTTTGTGCATTCGAATATCATGTCACGCATAGACATATGATGTATGATAGGGGAATGCAGATCTAGTACAGTGACACTTGCTAGGCATTTTTGTGTGGTTTTAAGACTCAGAGGTGTGTGAGATCCATGCTTTAGTATAAAGGATAGTGACAATCTAGAATTTCCATAGCTCAAGTGTGTTTTCATCGATATTATTTCGTGTTTCAGAAGTTTTGCAAGATTATTTTGTGGCAAGAAAATTGTTAATCTTGTTTATTTTAATTGGCTTTATCATTTATTCTTATTTGCAATTTTAGATAGATTTCGTATTACATCCACTTATGGTTGTGACAACAATGTAATAACAAATATAATGATAGAGCTAGTTTGGGAGATGCGTATCTGAGGTGCCAAGCTGCTAGATTGGCACCTACGGGTAATATTTCTTTAGGTGTCCGTCCATTGTGATCAAACTATATGTACCTTGACCGACCAATTTTGAAATAAGGTAGGGTCCTTCCCACGTAGGTGCGAACTTTCCTTGGCTGCGGTCTTTTGTATTGTCGAAGACTCTTCGAAGCACTAGGTCTCCTTCCACGAAGCTTCTTAGCCGTAACTTAGTGTTGAAGAATTTTTCTACTTGGGAGGTTCGTCGGGCCATGTTTGCGCGTGCTTCGTCGCGAGCTTCGTCGATCAGTTCAAGGTCTTTGAGCAAGTCTTTTGAGTTTCTTTCTTCATCGTGAAACTCAATTCTTGGGCTTCTGGCTCTAATTTCTGCTGGTACTATTGCATCTACTCCGTATGCTAGTGAAAAGAGTGTTGTGCCTGTGGTTGTTCTGGGGGTTTTCCTATAGGACCAGAGGGTGGCCAGTAGCTCCTCCACCCATCCTTTATTGTAGGCACCGAGACGTCTCTTCAAAGTTTCCATTAGTGTCTTGTTAGTTGATTCTGCAAGTCCGTTCGCCTCCGGGTACCTCAGGGTAGAGAAGGTGAGCTTAATCTTGTACTTGTCACAGAAGTCTTTGAGCCTCCCTCTTGTGAATTGAGCCATGTTGTTTGTTTGTATCTCTTTTGGTACTCCGAAGGGGCATAAGATGTGTATCCAGAGGAATTTGATGACGTCTGCATCTTCGGTATTTCTTAAAGCTTCGGCCTCCACCCACTTTGTGAACTAGTCTGTGGCTACTAAGATGTACTCTTTCTGTGTTGTACCTCGAGGTAGCTTTCCCACGATATCCATCCCCTAAACCATGAAATGCCATGGGGCGATTGTGGAGAGTCCTACATGTACTTGTATATCTGTATCTTGGGTGGTAGCAGCTTATGTATGACTTCTACTTCTTTGATTAGGTTACTATATCTAGTATATGATGGTGACATTTCCTAAGAAGCTCAAAAAAGGTTAGCTATGCGGAAATCCTGCAGGCTAATTAAGTTCAAGCATAAGTGAAAAGGAATTGAGTGGTACTATTTAGGAATAAAAGAAGTTAATTAATTTTTAGGCTTTTGAGAGCCTAAATTAATTAATGAATATTCGTAACCTTAAATATGGAGATATACCAAGCCCATGGTTTAGGGTTCAGAGAAACAGAGTTTGATTCTATTGACTAAACGTCAATAACATTGGATTGGGGGTTTTGTCGAAGGGATTTTCACCTGCGAATTGAATTGCATAATCCATTTGCCAAGGACCGATTATTGGATGTCGAAAATAATTACTATGTCTATGATTAAAACCTAACATGCTCCTAATGAATGCAAAAGATGATTTGCAGAATACCTGGATGGAATTTTCTTTGAGCTGTTGAGTAGGGATTTGATCTTAAATCCTTTTTGCACAAAAAGATTCAATCCTGAAATAATCAAAATTAAATCTCTAGATTTTTAATTAATACAAATTAATAAAAAATAGGAGAGAGAAGAAGAATGATCCTCCAAATCAAATCTTCTGATCTGTATCCCTTGCTCTGATCCGGATATCTGGTGAAGATTCCCTCCAGATATTGTGCCTATCGAGAAGCAAAAATTCCTTCCTTTGATTCATATCCAGTCACCGATAGCAGCTCCCAATTCTCTGGTTTGCAACTCCACAACTTTTGATCTTATGGCGAATGAAGATCTGAGAACCAGAAGGGTATTTATAGGATAATTCTAATCCTTAATGGGCTTTTGCTTTTCATGGGTCAGACCAGGGACCAGTATGACAATAACTAATTAACATCTTTTAATTACAAAGATTCATTAATTAATTTAGGCTCTGAAAAGCCTACAAATTAAATAACATTTTTATCCTAAGTTATACCACTCAATCCTTTTCTTATACTTGAACTTAATGAGCATGCAGGACCTTAACATAGTGAACCTTTTGAGCTTCTACACATTTAGAATTCATACACAAAAAACTATCTCCTAAGATGCAGATATACAAGTAAATGTAAGACTCTCCATCATAGCATCTCAAAGTGATACACAAACTTCTGTATACCGCTAAAACTTTCATTAGGCTTCAGATATCATTAAGCCATCGAGATCATGGTTCTTTCAATGTTAGATAAAAGAATCAATCTAAGTGAGGTCCTATCGATACATACAAAACGTACCAGCACATCTAGTGACCAAGATAAGCCACTAATTACTGACTGTTGTTAGGAATTATGTTGTAATTCTCCCTTAGATCAAAATTGTTAAAGGTTTTGTTGAATCAAAGTCTTAGTAGTTTGGTCGATCATTCCTGAAGTCTAGCATAGTCTAGCAACTCTCGTGTAATGTCCTGTTTAGGAAAAACATCGAGTTGTAATAGATTAGATTGCTAGAAGTACTCTTAGCAGATGGTAGCTGCTAGAGAAGTCAGCAGACAAAGATGACTGCTAAGGAAGAAAGTAGTCATGTGCTAAGAAGAGTGATTGCTAAGATGCAAGCAATCATATGCTGAAAAGAAGAGACTACTAGGAGCATTTGCTTAGCAGTCAGCAGAATGAGGATACACTTAGAAGAGAGCAGACAACTGCTAGAAGGACTATTGCTAAAGTAAAGAAGAGACTGCTAAGAATATTTACTCACCAGTCAGCAGTAAAGATCTAGCAGAATGCTAAAGGTGTTAGCATTCACTGCTACGGAAGAGATTGCTAGAAGCTATAGCAATCAAAAGCCAAGATATCGAGTGATAGCAGAATGCTGAAGGAGTCAACATTCGCTAGTACTTAGCAGATTGCTAGAAGAGCTCAGCAAACAAAAGACTTAGTAGAATGCTAAGAAGAGCTCAGCAAACAAAAGGCTTAGCAGAGTATTTCCAGCATTCTCTGATAGAATGCTAAGCAAGGAAATACCTAGCAAACACTTGCTAAAGACGTCCATTCTGACAAAAGGTACAACAAAGGACGAAAGCCTTACCCAAAGTAGGTAAAAAGGTATTGTAAGATGCTGGAAAGGAAGAAAAAACAAGTAGCCATTTTGGACGGAGAAGACCGTTGTGTCTATCGGGTCTGGAGATTCAAAGTTTGAATCTCCAGATATAAAAGAGAAGTCCTGATGGGTTTTGTATACTGAAAGCATTTATTATAATGAGTATACAACGGTTTATTTCTCCTATCTGTTAACAATCTTACATGAATGAACAATGGTATCCTCTTGTCTCACAGATAGGGACGATCATACGGCGTGTTGTAGTTCGCAGAAGAAAGTATGATCACTTGACCTAGTGAGACATAAACCTGATCACAGCCGAGACAGCGTATGAGGATACGTCTGTCCGGATGGCTGCGGCATTGTCAGAATAAGTAATCTGTCTTGGTTACTTGACATGCTGGTACGCAGAGGTGGCGTATTGATGGACCGCAGTGGGATGTATTCGTCTGTCTGACATCAGCAAATACCAGATCTCGTTATATTGATTGAGTCCAAACCCTAACGAAGGTTCAGGGGTTTGCACAGGTTGACTGTTGCTTTGACTTGCCATGGTGGAGATCCTAAGTAACGTGCTCGTATATCCGCATCTTGGGTAACAACAATTTGTGTAGTACCGCCTGAGACTGGGTTTAGGTAACCATATCCGAGTAATAGGATGGGGACATTCCCTGAGGAGCTCAATAACATTCACGGTGTCAAAGTCCTGTAGGCTGATTAAGTTCAGGCACGAGTGATAAGGATTGAGTGGTACTACTTAGGAATGATAAGATATTAATTAATTGTAGTTAGAGCTTGTCAGAGGCTACGATTAATTAATGGATGTCCGATAACCTTAAATATGGGGATTCTCAATTAATGCAGCCCATTCTCATAACGTGGTAATAAAGGGGTAGGTCAGTATTAATTCTGTGGTGAAAAAGAATTAATATTAATTAATTAATAGTGTCCTGGGTTGTGGACATGGGAATTAATTAATTTAAAGGCCCACTTTATTATTTGCATTAGGTCCCAGGTCTGGCCCAATTAAATATGTTGAATTGAGCCCAAAAGCCCATTAGGGATAAAACCCTAGGTCTATAAATACACAGTTCTCTCTCATAAGTTGTAACACAGTTGAAACACACTAAACCTAGAGAGAGAGAAGGGGGCGCCATTTTTGGGAGAAGAAGGAGGAGAATTTCGATTCTGGTCCTAATCAGAATACAGATCTACGGAGTCCTCACCAGTAGTAGATCTGAACAGCATTGGGACACAAATCTGAAGACCTGATCTGGAGAACATAATTATTTTCTCTTGCTTTCTTTATTTTCAATTTTCTCTAGAAATTAGTATCCTAATTTTTGTTTCCGCAGATTAAATCGAAATTGCGTGGTTGAATTAAAGTTGGAAATTCAAACGCAAAAGATCGGATCATACTCGACGGAATAACGGTAATTCCCTAATCCATAGATCTGAGTATTAAATTCATAGGAGCATGCTCGGGTTTGTTATGATTTTAATTGTGCACAATATCCATAAATCGATCCGGTTCAGTTTGGTTTTGGTGATTCGGTTCATGGGAAAACCCTACAAATGGTATCAGAGCCAGGTTCTTGATTTATGGCTCTATTGTTCATAATTAAATTCAATATGCATGTATGGATTTATTGTTTATTGTGGATGGTTTTTGTTCCTCGTGGCAACCCGTGTAATTCATCCCGCGGTGGTTTATCCGTGTAGGGCTGAATTAATTTTGTAAAATCCGTGATTAGTGTAGATTTGAAAATTGTAATAGAATAGATTGTTCTGTATTTTTCAAATTATGTAATTGGACGGGTCGAAGTCGAAGAACGAAGACGGAGCCGACGCAGGGCCGACGGAGCACGACGGTGGGCGTAGGCAGCGGCACGGCAGGCGCGCGGCCGGGGCGTGCGACCTGCGCGTGCGAGACAAGGCCGCGAGCGCGGCAAGGCTGCAGCACGCGCGCGCGCATGCGCGCTGCGGGCTGGATGCGGGGGCTAGCCGGCGGCGGCGGGCGGCGGCGGCTGTGGCTGTCGTCGGCTGCTGCTGTCCCGTCGCGGTGGCTTGTGTTTTGGTGGTTTGTGCAATCCTGTGTAATCCCTAGGGTTTGCATTAGGGTTAGGGCAAATCATCAGATCACAAAGGCCTAAATCCCAAAAGATTTGGTGAATCAAGATTTGGAGGCCCTTGAAGATTTGAAAAAGATTTGGGATTATCCAAATTAATTCAAATTCAAATTGTAATAGATAGATTTTTTTTTCTATTTTTTTGGGGCCACGAGGAATTTTTGTTTGCCTTAATTGTCCTCGTATGATATGTGATTTATTTATGTGTGCAATTTAAGCATGTGTAGATAATAGGAAAAACATGATTTATCGCTTTTATTATTTACAGTTTTCCAAGCATGCTTAAGTGATTAATTTCTTGTTGGATTATATTTTGGGAATTTTGGGGCTTGTATTATTACATGCAAAAATTTGGAAATATAATGAGAAAGAAATTATATGTGCGCATAAGGAAACCTTTTAAAAGAAAAATACTAAGCAGATTTTTTAATTAAAATCAATAGACCTCCACAAAGCGGTCCTAGGCTGTAATTGTATCTCTCGTTCTAGTAAACGTCTACGAGTGTAGCTTGCTAGTTCCTAGAGGTGCATGAGTACGGTTGTTGGGATCTCTAGACAAACAATTTAAATCATTTGAATAGTGGGAGGGCTTTGCGTAAACGTCTACAAGTGTAGCTTGCGTAGATCTCTTTCACAAGTATTCTAGGATTGATTTAAATTATAGATAACAAAAGTGTTGGGAAATCTGTCTAAGGTTTCCTCCCTCAGTAGCTTATTTGTATAAATTGTAGTTTTGGTGGATCAAATCCTAAGTCCTACCAGCGTCAGTTGTCTCTAGATAGCTCTAGATCTGGTCTTAAATGTAAAGTTCTGTTTAGGTCTTTGAGATGTAAGCAGGCGGCTGACAAAGACTCGTGCTGACACTGTTCACCAGCATGAGAAGCGCTTATGACTGGGTACTATTCACCAGTTGGGAAGGGTTTCATCAGCAGGCGGCTGACAAATCTTACCAGCAGAATACGTGTTCTTGCTTACACTATTCACCAGCGGTGATTTCACCAGTCATGGGAGATTCCAAGAAGAATTAACATCCAGACATTTGGTAGACTTATATTATACCAGGGCAAGTCACCAGCAGAGACTGCCAGCACAAGATCACCAGAATGATCTACCAGTCAGATGTTACCAGCAGAATTCCAGATTCTCTCTCCCAGCACCGTAGAGACAAAAAGAAGATTCGCTGAGGAATCGACTGACAAAGTATGACTGTAAGGAAGGGGATACGTTAAAGTCTATCTATCACAAGACACCAGTCTTATTCCTCGGACTGACTAATAAAGCCGTTCTGACACAAAGAGATCTGTGTCAGATAAAGCGGTCAAAGGTATGGATCCTTTCCGGAAAAACATACCTACCGCCGTCAGAAGGACATCCCAGGTCTGACACCTTTCCGGATGAGTCCAAACGGCTAGAAAGTTTGAATCAGATCCCGCGTCTATAAATACGTCGGAACCGTCAACATTCAAACAACCCCCGAAAAACCAAAATTCTTACGCACGAACTAGCAAAAATGCTGTCAAAATACTTACAGAACTTTCGAGGCTTTCCATAAGCTTTCCGTGTGTTGATTTATCAAACACGAGACTTCAAGTTTTACACTTGTAAGTTAAAGATCTCATTAGGTGTTCTTTCTCTTCCGAGAGAGTTCACAGCAGCTCCTGTGCATCCCAGCACTTGAGTTATTACGGGCGTACCTTGCCGTAGTGAGATTTACGTTCTTGGGAGAACTAAAACACCTAGTTAGCTGAGGAGGTTGAAGTGACGTGCTCGCACTCCGCCAGCTGAGAAGAGTTGAAGAGGGAACCAGGACCGGGAGCGGTTGATCTAGTGAACTGGTGGACAAGGCATTCACCAGCTAGAGATAGATCGTAGGACACCTGTAACCGATTACTCTTAGTGGAATTTCCAGTGCTTCGACTGGAGAGTGGACGTAGATCGATTGATCGAACCACTATAAAAATCCTTTTGTTATTTATCAGCTTTCTGCTCTTCAGTCATATTTTAAACCCAGCACTCAAGTGTTGGAGTATATTCTGAAACTGATAGATAACTGTGCAAACAAGGCTAAATATTCTAAGTTTTGATACACCAGCTGACAGGTCCCAGTCAGCGGTGTAACCAGCGTGCAAGAAAACATTTACTTTATCATTATTTCCGCTGCTAACGTTCATACTCTGAAAATCGGGACCAACAAGTGGTATCAGAGCGGTCGGTCTTTCTAGACAGATCGCATATCTGAGTCGCTTAGGACCGAGATCCACGTTTCCTTGCACTCTACTCTTTCTGTCTGTTGATTAGCTCAGGTACACAAGATGAATATTCCTAAGCTACCCAACTACAATCCTGACAAGCACGCAATGTGGCGAAAGAGGTCACTCATTCAACTGAAAAGTTTCCATCCGGAAATGATAGACGTGCTGGAGAAAGGGCCGATCAAGATCACCAAGACACAACACCAGCTAGGAGATCGCCCAGCTGCTGAGATCCCAAAGCCCCCAGAAGAATGGAACTCTGAGGACAGGAAGCGGAATCAGCTGGACTCCGTTGCTCACAAAATGATCCTGTCATCTCTTCCAGATCCGCTGATGGAGGAAGTCCTCCAATTTGACAACGCCAAGGAAGTCTGGGATTACCTTGACAGTCTCTGTCAGGAGACAGATCAGATGAAGCGTAACAAATTGCAAGTTGCAGTGGACAAGTACGAGTCCTTCCAGATGCTGACTGGGGAAACCATCAAGGAGATGGAGGCTAGATTCAACACCATCGTCAGCGAGCTGAAGTCATTGGACAGGAAATACTCAAATGCAGATCTTAATGCAAAGATCCTGTCCAAGATGCCCAAGGAGGACTGGTTCGTGAAGACTACAGCTCTTAAGGAGAAGGATCTGTCCAAAATGACTCCCAAGGAGTTATTTGCTCAACTGCAGGCACATGAGTGGGACATCCAGATGGTGAACAAGAATGAAGCCATCCGGAATGTTGGATCTCCCAGCATCAAAACACAAGACGAAGCCTACTTCGTCAAGAGGGACTTCAAATGGAAGCCCAAGAAGCCTTTTCACACTGACAGATCTGCTGGGCCACACAACCAGCAGAAAGAGATCCCATCCACATCGGGATCTAACTCCAAAGGCAGCGAGAGCTCTATCGCAGATCTTGAGCAACAAATGAAGAGTCTGGCTGTTCTTCTGGAGAAAGCCAAGTCGAAACAGGGAGTATCTCTTAGCTCAACTGATGGAAAATTCGTCAAGAGAGCTCCCCGCATTTGTTATCAATGCCAATCCCCTGATCATCTTAAATTTGAATGTCCACAGGTGGATAAAGATGAGCGGGAAAGGCTGAAGAAGCTCTTTGAAGAGCGTGCATCAAAGGCCGTTGCAAAGGCCATGCTGACCAGGACAGAGGTTCCTGAATACGCGTCAGATGAAGAGTCAGAAGAGGAAGCTCTACTGGCACTTATGGCGGCTTTCGGAGAAGAATCAAATGAAGAATGTGCTGACAGTGAGGAAGAACGAGCACTTGCCGCTGATGATCAGGTACAATCTGTTCCCCCAATGCATATCATGTCTGCACGCATTCTAGACGATTCTGAGTCGAATTGCTCCGACTCAGAGGTTGTCACCATAGATATTCTTCAGCAAGAATTTTTAAAATTTTACGAAATAAAGAATATCTTGGCTGGCGAAAACACCTCGCTAAAAGATCAGATTTCTATTTTGACCAATGAGATTGAAAAATCTAGGTCACTCGGTGTAGAGTTAGCCACTCTGAAAGAGACTCACTCAGAATTGCTTAAGAGTTTTGAAATTTTAAAAACTGAGAGAGATACTTTTCAAAAGGTCGTCCTTGAGCAAGACAGTAAAATAAATCATTTAAATAAAGGCTCCAAGAATTTGGAAGAGGCTCTACTTCATTGGAGAAAGCCTACCGATAAATCCGGGTTGGGATTCAAAACAGATTTGAGCACAAACCAACCCGAACAACTCACTGCTGGTAAGGGTAAGGGCAAAGTGGTAAATGCATCAACACCAGCTGGTAATACCAATCAGTCCCGTATGGCTGATCAGCATAGGAATCATAAGACCAGATTCATAGGTGAGTCATCACGACAAAAACCTCAACTGGCAAAATCCTCTGCTGACAGGACGCCAGCACACCCTAGGACGCAGACTAAGCCGAATAATTCTAAGGCAATGAAGTCCGCATCAGCTACCAGTGGAATCCGACAGCCAGCACCAACTGTCAAGAGAATCCACACACAACCTCGTCAGTATGCCAATCACCAGCATACTTACAGGGGATCCCAATCTCAGAGAAACTCTGAGAGAAGGATAATGCCTGATAGGAGGAATACCTATCAGAGGCCTGAGCCCAATCACAAGTTTTCTCAAAGGGCTGTGAAGGCTAGCCATGGTGGTCCACACTCTCAGAGACCACGAAGGCAACACAATCAACCGGAAAAATATTTCCGAAACTCTCAGCGGAAGAATACTTCCAAAGGAGTTACACACACAGCCACACCTTCCCAAACCAAACTCACGCATTACTTCAAAAGGAAGGGAAAGGCTACTAATGATATCAGTAAGGGTAAAACCGAGCTAAAAATCACTAAAGTCTGGATTCCAAAAGGAATAATTCAGCGATCTAACCCTGCAGGACCCGCAGATGATCGGGGACCTAAATAAATTCTATCTCTTTCTTGCAGGTATAGGATCATGCAACACAGCTTCAGAGATCGAGCGAGTGGATCCTAGATAGTGGATGCTCGGCTCACATGACTGGTGAAGAGGTTTTGTTTACAGATCTCACCAAGGTCAAAGGACCTCCAGTTATATTTGGTGATAACTCAAAGGGCAGAGTTATTGGCAAGGGCTGCATCGAGAAGAACGATGTCAGAATCATAAATGTATCCCTCGTTACCAATCTCAAGCACAACCTCCTGAGTATCAGTCAGCTGAGCGAAAGTGGATACACAATTTCCTTTGAGGAATCAGAGTGCCAGATCAAGGACAAGAAGACTGGCGAGATCAAGCTGAGAGGTATTCGGAAAGGAGGGCTATATATCGTCGACTGGCAAAGCGGGAGGACAGATTCATGCTTCGTGGCCACCAGTTCTATGGAAACAAACTGGCTGTGGCACAAAAGGTTGAGTCACCTGAATTTCAGAACTATCAACTACCTGGCCAAGCATGATCTTGTGGATGGACTTCCCAAGGGAGCGTTCAAGAAGGAAGGGATTTGCAAAGCATGCCAGCAGGGCAAACAAACAAAGAAGTCCTTCAAGAACCAGGCGCCAGTCTGCCCCAGTACCAGCCGGGTACTCGAGTTGCTACATATGGATCTCTTTGGACCAATAGCACCTCAAACCATTGGAGGAAGACGTTATTCGCTGGTGGTAGTCGATGACTACTCGCGCTATACCTGGGTAAAGCTTCTCAGAACCAAGGATGAAGTGAAGATCATTCTTCCAGATTTGATCATCAAAGCACAGAAACAGAGAGAAACTATGGTAAAGCGGATACGGTCAGACAATGGGACAGAATTCTGCAACAGTCTGCTGATGGATTTCTGCGCGGAAGCCGGCATCAAGCATGAAAGATCTACACCAAGGCAACCGCAGCAAAATGGACTGGCAGAACGTAGGAACAGGACGCTGAAAGAAGCGGTCCGATCCATGCTGGCAGAATCCGGATTAGGACAGAGTTTCTGGGGAGAAGCGTTGGTGACGGCCTGCTACACTCAGAATAGAAGCGGGATCAACGATAGACTCCAGAAAACTCCCTACGAAGTTTATTTTGGTCGTAAGCCTTCTATAGCTCATCTCCGTGCTTTCGGTTCACCATGTTATATCCATAATAATGGTAAGTCAAAGTTAAATACTTTTTCGCCTAAGGCTGATGAGGGTGTCTTCGTCGGATATGGACATCCCTCTCACAAGGGCTATAGAGTATTCAACAAGACAACCAAACTTGTGGAAATAACATGCAATGTTGTTTTTGATGAAGCTACTTTAGTGCGCAGGACATTACGACAACTGGCTGAAGATGTTCCTGAGGTCAATGATGTCATTGATCAGCTGGGCAGGAATCCTTCCAATGCTCAACCAACTGGTTTGACTAGACCTATGACTGGATCATCTTCAAAACCAGTTTCCTCGGTTGCCCATCAGCAATCCGGGAGGGTCGGTGATGCAATTGACCTTGCTGAGACCTTACACTCAATCTCCCTGAGTGGAACTAGCAATAATCCAGGGGGAATTCTGACTGGGATCTTTGAGTCAGAAGACAGCGATGAACCAGCTGGAATGGATGCACCAGCTGACGGTGACAACATCACATAAGGCTCAGGAAATCAGTCAGATAGTGGAGCTGATGAAGAGATTATTCCGCCTGGTGAAGGTCAACCACCAGTTACAATTACAGCTCCGACTGGTGAAGATCTGGAAGCACCAGTCATCAGGACAGAAGAACCAATCTCACAGCCAACACCAGCAGACTCTCATCTTCCCAAATGGCTGAGAGATCACCCATCCGATGCTATTCTCGGTGATCCAGAAGGTTCTGTCCAGACTCGACACGGCAGTGCGCTTCTGACTTGTTTTATTTCTCAAATGGAACCTACTTCCATAGGAGTTGCGCTAGAATCTGCCGATTGGATCAATGCCATGCAAGAAGAGCTTGCGGAATTCACTCGCAACAATGTTTGGGACTTGGTAGAGAGACCCTCACATCAGTCAGTGATTGGCACCAAGTGGGTTTTTAAGAACAAGCGAGATGAGGATGGCATTGTAATCAGAAACAAAGCTCGATTAGTCGCCAAAGGTTACAAGCAGTGTGAAGGCATCGACTTCGACGAGACCTTCGCACCAGTTGCAAGAATGGAGGCGATACGGCTGTTCCTTGCGTATGCAGCGTATCATGGATTCACGGTATTCCAGATAGACGTGAAGAGCACCTTCTTGAATGGCGAGTTAAAGGAGGAGGTATATGTCGAACAACCTCCAGGCTTTGAAGTAGGCACCAAAGTGTACAAGCTGAGAAAGGCCCTGTATGGATTGAAACAGGCGCCCAGGGCTTAGTACGAAACGCTGTCACAGTTCCTGATCCGTAATGGATTTCGGAAAGGAAAGATCGATATGACTCTCTTCCTCATCAAGGATGCTGATGATATGCTAATGGTGCAGATATATGTCGATGACATTATATTCGGGTCAAAGAATATGTCTCTCTGCGAGAAGTTTTCTCAATTGATGCAGAACTCATTTCAGATGAGTATGATGGGCAAATTAACATACTTCCTAGGACTCCAGGTCCAGCAGTCAGCTGATGGGATTTTCATTAATCAGCGGAAGTATACCAAGGACTTAATTCAGAAATATTGCCCAGAGAAGACTAAGACCCTCAGAATACCGATGAGCCCCAGTTGTCAGATCTCTCTTGATGAACAAGGGGAATCGGTTGATCCTACCAGCTACAGAGGTATTATTGGATCACTTCTCTATCTGACAGCCAGCAGACCCGACATTTCATTCTCAGTCGGAGTGTGTGCCAGATTTCAAGCCAATCCAAAAAGGTCACACATGGAAGCTGCTAAGAGAATAGTGAAATACCTCAAGGGGACTGAATCTCTTGGTATATGGTACCCCAGGCATGATGAGCTTACACTCATTGGGTATTCCGATTCAGATTTTGCTGGATGCCGTATAGATAGAAAAAGTACCAGTGGTACGTGTCAGTTTCTAGGACACAAGCTAATCAGCTGGTTTAGCAAGAAGCAACACTCTGTTGCTACATCTACCACTGAAGCTGAATATATTGCCGCTGCCAGTTGCTGTGCTCAAATTCTTTGGATCAAGCAACAACTGGAAGACTATGAAGTGGACACTGGTTGTGTATCCATCTATTGCGACAACAACAGCGCTATGTGCATAACGAAGAATCCGGTTCATCACTCTAGGACCAAGCACATAGATATCCGACATCACTTCATACGTGATCATGTCGAGAAGAAGGATATAAGCGTAGAGTACATCAGAACCGAAGATCAACTGGCTGATATTTTCACCAAACCTTTGCCAGAAGCAAGATTCAAGGAGTTGTGCATCAAACTCGGTCTTTTGGAGATTGATGCGAGCCCTAGTTGAAGGGATTCGTGAACTGAATCACGAAGTCCATTTGCCAAGGATCGTTAATTGGAATATCAAAAATAAGTTGCTATGCCTATGAACAATCCTAGCATGCTCCTATATTATTATGCATAAGAAGGTTATGCGGAATACCTGGATTGAAGAACGATGAAGAACGCGTGCGTAGAGATGCCCTTTGATCTTTCCCACGCACCAAGATTTAATTTCCTAACAGATTGAGGAAATTAATCTTAAGAAAATAAATAATTATTTTCGAAAATTGAGAGGAGAGAGAAGAAGAAGAATCCTCCTGATCTGATCTTCTGATCTGTATCCCAACTCTGATCTGAAAATCTGGTGAAGATTATTCTATCAGATCCCTTGCCCGGTTGAGAAGCAGAATTTCCTCCTCGTATCAAGAACTCACTCGATCACCACAGCTCCCAATGCTCTGGTTTGTTGTGTGCAACTTGTGATCTTATGAGAAGTAGGTGCTCTGAGTTCTGAGGTACTGAGGCCTATTTATAGGAAATTCTTAGCTTCTATTGGGCTTGAGTTATCATGGGCCAGACCAGGGACCAGAATGCAAATAGCAAATAAGGCCTATCAATTAATTAATTCCCATATTCAACCCAGAATATAATTAATTAATTAATATTGATTCATGCCACCAGAGAATCAATACTGTCCTACCTATTTGCTACCACGTTTGAGGAACGGGTTGCATTGGACTCGGTTTATCCCCACATTTAAGGTTACAGACATTCGTTAATTAATTTAAGCTCTGACAAGCTATTTAATTAATTAACATCTTT